>PVIR01014211.1:0-40506 GCA_004026965.1 Petromus typicus | reverse complement strand
TGAGCTCAGCCTCCAACTCACATCACAGCAATCCTCCTGCCTCTGCCTCCCGAGTGCTGGGATTACAGGCGTGAGCCTCCACCCCCGTCACTGAGGTATGGGGTACTGGTTGCTGGTGAGTCTCCAAGCCCAGTATTGTGTGTGGTTACCGGGGGATCAAACCCAGGCCTTTGCTCTTGCAAGACAGGCGCCAGAACCACTGAGCTATATCCCTGGCCCTCACATGTTGATTTCTATTTCTGTTCTCCAATGAAAGGACCCAGGGTAACTTTGAAAAAGCATATTTCAGAACTTGCAAGAGAAAATCTGGACTCTTGTATAATGCTAGTAAGTGCTAGAAAAGAGGTACAGTATTGACAGGTAAGTGTAAAAGGACAGAAAAGAAGAGAGACAGCCCCCTGCCCTCCTGCACTGCCAAGGTCAAGAGGGTCAACAATTTGAGCAAAAATATAAAGTAGTATCTGTGGATCCATATGCATACAAATGAATGATTCAACATTCATAAATGATACAGGGAAAGTAAAGAAATAAGGAGGGAAAGAAGAGAAAGATACAGAAAGAAAGAAGGAAGATCAAAGGACAGAAGAGAGAGAAAGAACGTAATTATCGTCTTTGTAAAGTGTGGGCTGGGTATAAACACTTTATTTTTAAAGAGTAATATATATAAGAGGGAAAGAAAGTCACATTAGAGTAGAGAAAGTGTCTGAGCCGACGGATGGAGGTCGGCCTCCTGAGTCACAAGTCATGTTGACAGAATCTTCCCTCCTGTGGGTGTGGAAATGACACCTCCCTGTGGTGTCCACACATCTCCGAGTCACAACCACAGTCTTATCATGCGGAGCATGTCAGACACAACCAGAGACTTCCACAGAAGACCTCCCTGGTGCTCCTTAAAACTGCCAGTCGGCAAAACCCTTGATAGTCTGAATTACCTGTCAGAGACAGGAGAGGCCGATACGTATAGTACAGCAAAAAGTAGTGTGGTAACCTGGACAGGATCCTGGGGTAGAATGAGTGCGTTAGGCAACAACCACGTAGATTTTAATAAAGTGTGGACTTTGGTTGAGAATATGGCTCTGTGTGTGTGTGTGTGTGTGTGTGCGCACTGGTTCATTGATTATAATAAAAATATCATGATCATATAAATATTAACCAGAGAAGCTATTAAAAGTGGGGCCCATGTTAGCTTTCTGCACTCTATTTGCACTATGCTAAATATTAAAGTTAATTTTTAATGTAGATAAATGAACCGAGTTACAGAATAAATATTATAAGCCATTAATAAGTAAATGAATTTCAGAATCTCATATGACTACATAGGCTCATGGTTACATTTACTTTTTATAGATAACTTAAAACATTCATAATAAACTTTTTAAATTTTAGTTGAAACTAGTATGTATTCATGGAGTACTATGTGATATGTACAGTGGTTAAATCAGATTATCAGCATATAATTGCCTCCAATATTTATAAACTTTACATTAGAAAGATTTTAAACTGTCTATTCAAGCTCTTTTGAAATACTCACCTAATTGTTGTTAACCACAGTCACCCCACTTTGCCACAGAACACTAGGCGTTGGCACTGCCATCTGTGCCTTCAGAGCTGTCACCTGACGCTTTCTCTCCTCTTCTTCCTATTGGTTCGCAATCTCTGGCCAGCATTTGGTTTTCCACACGCGAGTGAAAACACGTGTATTTATCTTTCTCGTGCCTCACTTAATTTATGTCACATAATGGTCTCCATGTTGCCACAAAGTACAGAATGTCATTCTTTGTATTCAGAATGAATACAATTCTGTTCTGTACATGACCACAGTTTCTTTGTCATTTTATAAATTAATTTTTGGTCACATTTTGTTGACGGACATTTAGGATGATTCCATGTCTTGTCTATTGCGTCTAATCCTGAAACATAGATGTCAGTGGAAGTATCTTGTCATTATACTGATTTAATTTCTTTTAGATATGTACCACCAATGCAGTTGCTAGATCACATTGCTGTTGTGCATTTAGATTTTGAAGTTCCCAATACTATTCCCTGAATAGCTGTACTAATATACATTCCCTCCAACAAGAGTGTAAGAGTACTTCTTTCTCTGTATTCTTGTTAACATTTATTTTTATTTATTTATTTATTTTTGAGACAGGGTCTCGCTTTGTGGTTCAGGCTGGCCCTGAGCTCAGCCTCCAACTCACATCACAGCAATCCTCCTGCCTCTGCCTCCCAAGTGCTGGGATTACAGGGTGAGCCACCACGCCCGGCACTGTGGTATGTGGTACTGGTTGCTGCTGGGCATGAGTCTCCACACCTAGTATTCTATGTGGTTAGTTGGGATCAAACCTGGGCCCTTGTGCTTGCAAGACTGGCGCCAGAACCACTGAGCTACATCCGCAGCCCTAACATTTATTTTTTAATCTTTTGATGATAACCATTCTACAATGAGGTAATACTGTACTTTTGTATTTTTCTAATGACTGCGATGTTTAAAATTTTTTTGATACACTCATTTACTATTGTATATCTTCTTTTTTGAGAAAAGTCCATTTTGAATACTTATCAATTTTCAGATCAGATTAATTTTTATTATAATAATAAGATTTTAAAAGGTAGGTAGAGAATAAAATTGCTGCAACAAAAATTACTTATACTATTCAATATATTTTATTTTACACTTGATCTTAGCCAAAAGGCCGAGAAGCGATGATTATATTTTATTTGAAAGTAGATCATATTGCTTTTTCAAGATATTCCTGAGTGTCTCATTTAATATCTGGTAATTTCATGAATCCTAGAATACGATGCTAATTAGAATGCCTGTCCAATATATTGTCCAGAATGAGGCACTTAAAAGACTAAAAGATATGTTATTATGTGCTGCACTTGGATCACAACAGCTAGCTTGTAGCAATTAGAATAAAACCTAGTTACCATGTTTTTATACTTAATATAGCCGTTTGCCTGTGTAATGTACTGCTGCTTTTTTCTACATCTCTCTGTAGGAAAAGTGAAGCTTATTTATATAGTCAGGATAGGACTGGGGGAATTTCACAAAAGGTAAAGTCTTGCCACTGTGTTCTTTCAACACCAAGAAAGATTTGAGAGCTTAACATGGAAACGGAGCTGGCAGCCTTGGGATGTAGTGATAAAGAAACAAAGTGGATGGATCAGAACATCCCCTCCTGCCCCTGGATCCCAACAGCACGTGGATACTTGCTCTTTAACCTCCTTCCAGTGTCCCAGAACTTGAAATGCTCAGGCACTGTGGTTTAGGTTTGTCTCTAGAAATATATGCATTAGAATCAATCCATAAAGCAATATGTTGATGATGTTTGGAGGTAGGACCTTTAGAAGGAGATTGAACTGACAAGGCTCTGTTCTCCTGAACAGGTGAATTCAATTGTGGATTAAAACATATTACTAGCTTATTATAGAAGTTGCTGTTTTACAAAGGCAAATTCTCCCTGCCACCCCTCCCCCTGGTTCACTATGTGATGCTGTCTGTCATGAAGTAATGCAGCAGGAAGGCTCTTAGGAGATGCCAGGGCAATGCTTTTGAGTTTCCTGGCTTCCCCAAAAACAATAAACATAGGCAAAAGCCTCAGGTATTTAGTGATGGCTACAGAAAACTGACAAAGGTACCCACTGATGTTCACAGGACAAAAGAGTTACACATACATTTCAGCACCTGAAAAATTTATACTGAAAGTTCTGTTAAATCAATTTCTAAAAAAGCAGTCCACTAAAATCGATAAGTTCTAGGGTCTTAGTTGGATTCCATGACTCGTAACTGCTTGGCACACACGACTTTCCCTGGTGTACAATCACATTTTGTGTTCCTGTACATCAAGCTGTTTTGTATATTGATGACACTGTCAGAGGAGAGGAAAAGCCAAGGGTGAGAAGATAAAGGAAATGAGGAAAAAGAATAGATGTCATGACAGAAAACTGAAAGAAACATGAAACATGAAAGAAAAGCTGCTTGACATCTCTGCTGGAAATTTGTGCGTCTGTCCGATGATACAAACACTCCCTCGCTACAACTTCAAGATGGATTCACATCATAATCTTCTCCCTTCATCCTTCCTCTTTCCCTGTTGCTTTCCAATCCATAAAAAACATCTGTAGAACAGAAATGAAAGTTAAAATCCGAACCTACTCCAAACAAGTATTCTTTCCCTTGTAGTTATTTTTTCTTTTCAATTTTCTTGTATTTTATTTCATTCATATTTCAATAGGAGCTCTAGGAAAATACAATCACATCTTCTTATTTCACAACCATAAAGTATCAGTACATAAGACTAACTACATTACTGGGCCGGGGAGTTAGCTCAGTGGTTCCGGCGCCTGTCTTGCAAGCGCAAGGGCCCGGGTTCGATTCTGCGGTAACCACATAACAATACTGGGTGTGGAGACCCACACCCAGCAGCAACCAGTACCACATACCACAGTGCCGGGCGTGGTGGCTCACGCCTGTAATTCCAGCACTCGGGAGGCAGAGGCAGGAGGATTGTGATGTGAGTTTGAGGCTGAACTCGGGGCCAGCCTGAACCACAAAAGCGAGACCCTGTCTCAAAAAACCTAAAAAAAAAAAAAAAGACTAACTACATTACACTGTTTGAGATACATACTGATGAGTGTTTCACTTACCAGAGTTTTCAATTACCTTTGGTTTGTCAGTTTAAGCAACATTTTACCACTGCCTTTACTGGCTTTTCTGCAATATTCAGTACTATTAACCATTCTCCTCTCTGGAACTGAAATGGTCCGTAACAGTATTTTCCTGGCTTTTCTTCACCTTTGTAGTTTTGTTTTTGGAAAAATGACCATGTTCTTTATCTTTTTTCTTCAGTTTTCCTCTAAGCCTATGGGATTTTGTTCTTAGTGAGACAAACAACCGACACTTGTTCTTTCCAGTGTCCCTTTGCAGCCCTGGCCCAAGGCTGCTTACCTGATGTTGCTAAATATCTCTACTTGCTGCAGTACCCGTTAACAAGGGAAGCAAACCCACAATGAGCACCTCAACCATAAGGTTCTCTTCTCTGTTCTCGCTTAATTTGCCATCCTGGTATTCTGCTGATTTACTTTAGGGATGTGTCATACATCTCCATGCACTCCTACTTTTGTTTTTTGTTTTTTACCCAGGCTCGTCTCAAACTCCTAGGCTCGGGGGATTCCCTTGCCCCAGGCATTCAAGTAGCTGAACTGCAAGTGGACATCTAACATTTCAGGGAACATCATCATCGACAACAAAATTTAGAATGATTCACTTTGCCTTTAAATATTTCTAATTTTTTTCCATTTGTTTTTTGCTTGTTCTCTGTTTCAATACTTGGAGGAAGGTTCTCAACTTCCAATACAATCATCTTTCTTTTTCTTTAAAATTCTGCTAGATCCCATACTTTGTAGAATACAGTTCAAACGTGAAAATGTGTTCCGAGTACTGGAGTGACTTACTGTGGTCTCTCCTCACTGTTCTCCGGGTGTCTGACCCTCTGTTCTAGTTCCTCCAGCCACACGGAACGCTCCGCCCCACCTTTCTACCAGGCAAGTGTTGCTTACGGATGCCCTTTTAAGCCGGGTAATGACAAGGATGCGTGGCTCTCCTGCGCTCCCCTGATAAACTCTTTAAAACATGTGCTTCATTGTAGAACAAGATTGACTTTCTTGGACTTTTCACTAGGTTCAGAGCAGTTTGACATGAGAATTTGTAGGTTGTCTGAAAATAACATGTATGGAAGTTACAGTATGTGCATCATTATGTTTGATTGATAAATATATGTGCTACCTAATTTAAAATAGAATTGATTTCTCTCCAGTAGAAAATCCTGTCAGATTACTTGGACTTCAGTTTGGTGGCACTGCTGGATTTGGAATTTTGGTGAAACATACTTTGAACTCTAAGAAGTCGCTGTTCTGCCATGTCAGAAGTAAAATCATCTGTTATATATTCAGCCTTGAAAAAAGTAATGTCTATATCTGGATTTGTTGGAAGGCATTACAGTCCATGCCTGGCACAAAACAAGCATGCTGCTCACTACCCATCATTCCAGGGCCCTCCCCTGGGAACCTGACCTACCGTCAGCCTGGGCAGGCAGATGTCTGTTGCTTCATGTCTCAGGATTTCTCTTGAAACTGCTAAATTGGATTAAAATATATCACCTATTTTCTCTATATAAATTGTTTCCACTGTGATGAGTTAATTTTGAAGTGAAATGCATGAAATTGACCTGAGTTCCTTCCTAGTTATTATGCATCTTAATTATCTGTATGAAGCATTTTTTCTCAAGAGGGAATAGCAACATGTGGTTGAGTGAGGCAGTCAGAGGTTCCAAACCCAGGGAATTCAATTGTGTCGTTAGGTCGCATGCTCCCTCTGAGGTCGGATTCATTACACACACATTCCCTCTGGTGGTATGCTATTTCATAAGAGGGATATACATTTTGCTGCATTTGGAATTGCATCCTGCTGAATTTAATATATTGAATCCAAACCCCTAGTATTTCAGAAAGTGGAGAAAATAAATTATGGTCATTAAGATGGACCTTAAACCAATATAACTGATATCTTCATAAAAAAGAAGAATCCTGGACACACACACACACACACACACACACACACACACACACACACACACACGTGCACATAGAAACTGCCATGTGAACATAAAGCAGAAATCAGGTGATGCTTCTGCTTTATCCCAATTCCAGAGATGACCAGCAAGCCAACAGAAGCTAACGAGTGACCTAGAACATATTCTGCCTCACTGCCCGGAGATGCGACCAACCACACTGTCGCCTTCTTCTAGGATGTCTGCCTTCCAGAACTGCAAGACAATACATTTCTCTCGGCTAAGCCATTCTCTTTGTAGACCTTTACTGTGGCCCTCCTTGGTCACTAATAAGACTGCTATTTAGTTACCTTATCCACAGACCTTTGTGTGGTAAAGCAAGCTCACTCATGAAAAGTCACCAGGTAGGTAAGAATACGTGAGCTCTCGGTATTCACAGACAAAAAATGTTGACAAATGAAAGATGAAGGAAAGAAAGGGAAGAGAGGGAGAAGGTGAGGAGGAGAGGGAGAAGGAGAAAGGGAAGAAGGAGGAGGGGAGAAAGAGGGTGGGGGAAGAGATGCCTGGCATGGAGGAATCTCTGCTGTCATGGATCCAACCCATACATTAAGACTAAATGACATTCTTTTATAAATAAATCATCTTTTTATTCACTTAACATATGCTTGTTGAGTGCTTCATATGTCTTAGGCACTAGCACAGCTGCTCTGTATTTGGCAGTGAACATAACATAACATAGTGTCCTAACATATTAGGACATTCCTGTCCCAATAGGGAGATAGATTTTTTTTTTTTTTGTAAAAAGAAAGGGGGCCAAAAGTTGCAGGGAGCTGGCAGGAGGCAGGGAGGGGGTAAAAGAAAAGAATTAAGATGTGTTATGTACAAGGACAAACTTTCCATGAAAAGTAGTGCTGTGCTGCAAACATTAGTAAAAATTAAAAATGATGAAAAATTCCCTGACCTCAAGGAGCATATATCTGTGAGAAAATTCAGCACTGAATAAACAGAAATCTTTAGTATAGATACAGAGAATACTAAAGCAAGAAAGACAATGGAAGGATGACATGGGGACACTGATGAGTTTTACTTATTGGCCATATAACATGGGTGCTCTGTTGAGAACGGTGAGATCAGAGGACTGACCTGGAGGCAAAACGTGGTAACTTTGACCAAGATGACGGCAGTGCAACTGGAGTGTGTTTGTCTCTGAATATGAATTTAAAGTAGAACCACACGACTTTCTAATAGTAGAGAGGAATCAAAAGTGGCTCGAAGGTCCCCTCTGGTGTGAGCCGGGTAGAAATTTTGTCCTCTGTTTCACTGGTGTCAGAGAGACTATGGAAGTGGCATGTGTTGGAAAGATTAGCAGTTGAGTTTAAACAAACTTTTCTTTGAAACCATTTAGCCTCTTAATTTATGTGATGAAAATCCCAATAGTTAGAATTAGATTTAAAAGAGAAACCTTTCCAAAAATCAGACTGCCTTAGACACTCAAGTAGCTGCACTGCATGGCCAGTTGTTGAGGACTGGGCTGAAGATGAACACATGATTCTGGAACTCAGGGAGAGGCCTGCCCTGGTAACAGATAAAAGAGGGGCAAAGAGGTACAGGTGGCACGCACAAGAGTATTGTAATAGCCAGTCATGATATACACACGAGGTACGGGTGAGAAATGAGTACATAAAAGGGGTGAAAGATACGGGTGAGAAATGAGTACATAAAAGGGGTGAAAGATACGGGTGAGAAATGAGTACATGAAAGGGGTGAAAGATACAGGTGAGAAATAAGTACATAAAAGGGGTGAAAGAGCAAAACGGTCGAAGATAGAGGGGATGTCAGATGCCTGTGTCTGAAGAATTGGGAATTTCATCCTGAGAGTGAGCAGCCTGGGAAACTGTAGCAACAAGCCTGAGAAATGCTTGGGAAGTAAATGGCTGAGAGGAATGGAGGGGAAATAAGTGACTGGAGAGTACATCACGGAGCAGAAACACCGCAGTGTTACAACCAACACCTGCGTGGGCCTGATGACAGTTAGGAAGTATAGCAGACACAGCACTCTCAAAGAGTGGGAAAGGGAGTCCTTAAGGAACAAGGGAAGGGGTTGAAAGGTTGGTCACGGGACAAGAGCAGTCATGTGGTCAACTAAAACAGAGCAAAAGACCAAACTGGGGGCTGAGGGGTGCATGGAGAAGAGTGTGAATGGCCTGGAATTGGAAGGAAAAGAAACGAGGGCTGGGAGGGAGGCCATTTGAGGTGAAGCAGCCAAGTGTCTGACGAAGAAAACGAGCCTCACATGAGGGGCCACAGTGGAGGTACTGTCGCCCAGGGACACTCAGCTTTCACATAGAGTCAGACCGCAAAGAAACAAGTGAAAGAAGAATTGAAGGCAGTGGAGAGTTTTAGTAATGAACGAGTTTAAATTCCAGAAGGTACATTGAAAGAGTTCCAGGAAGAGAACACACACAAATAATGGAAATTAATGTCTAGGAAATGAACGTTGATGTGAGACACCTGAACATCTTATGACTGACAACAATGGAAAGAGAGCGAGATGGAATATATCCCCATGGTTCCAAGGCAAGAGTGAGAGGAAAGTCTGAGTGTGGTGGAAGGAGGGGTGGCAGCATGGCTGCCAGTGCTGGAGGCTGCTGCATGCTTCCAGGTGACCGATGCATGCAGGATGACCGAGAGCCATCTTGCTGTGAATGTGCAAGCTCTTGCTGTTTCTCTGGCCGTGCATTGTACTTTTATGAACATATAACAGACCAGAAGACTCATCAAATGTACAAGGATTTCATTCTGTCTTTACAGAGGGAAACCAGCACCCTAAGACAGTTTTTTTCCCTTTTGGAAGTGGTATCTCCCTTCCAAGAAGCAGGAAAAGAAGGAAAACATCAGAAGGAAAACAACATTCAGCTTTGGAAGAGCTTTCATTTTACTCGAGCCATAAAACCATCCTGAGTATGTTCCTGGAGGAGAGAGAGGTTGTTGTAGGTTGGATTCATATCCGTGTGTTGTTCTGTGTATCTTTTTATTTACTTAATAAGGATTGTGAGAGGAAAGCAGTGTACTCCACAAGCCTCAGTTTATTCCAACCTTCCTTAACTCCGATTCTTGTGAATGAAGCCCCAGGGTACTATCATTATGGTGGGTCTTTAATTTGTAATGTTCACACTTCTGTTGTGACAGAGACATGTGCAATCATCTCTACAACCCCTTGAGCTGTTCTCAACACGTACTTCTCCCTGTGGCTCAGAGGTAACACAAAATGAAGTCGAAGGTACACTGATGTTCAAAGTCAGCATTTTCATTAATTATCCAAATCAAGAACCATCTGGAGGTGTGCAAATGATAGAGATCACATGACTCTTACATCTGGGTTTCTCAGAGAAGACTCAGTCAAAACCACTAGAGCCATTCCACATATTATGTTCTTTTTCTTTTGGGAACATGGACAAAATTTCAAGGTGTCCGAGAGAAAAATGTACCAATTATAGTGCAAGTTCCCTTGAGCTCCTCAGACTTTGCAGTGTTTTCATGTTCTTTTTGTTTGGAGCACATTTATACATTTCCTGGCCACTTTTTTTTTTTTAATCCTGGCCACTTTTTAATGAGGACAAGCTGCTGCTCTGTGCCAGAGCATCATTTATCAGTTCAGAAGCTGCCTGGTTGAATATTGGCTTCCAGTTGACACTGTAAGTGAAGTTAATGTTAAATTGTTGTAATTTGCAGGTGTCTGCATACATCCCAGTTAATGTATTGACTATATAGTAAAAGACACCTTCTCCACTTTATCTTGAAAAGAAATAGATCAAGAATTTTTTGTAAAACTGTAATGTAAGATTTTTGGGAACTACCAGGTTCCTCCTGTTACAGAGTATCATGAATTCTCTACGAAGCATTGACTTCCAAACTTGGATCCTAGATGTCATCTTGCTGAGTCTTACCTTGTCTGCCACTGACAGGCAGGCTTTCCATGTCTTATACAACTGGATTTAGGAATGTGTATGGCCTCCTTATCGAGTCTGCCCGATGAGCTCCTGATCCCTTCCCCAAATGTCTTCAACCAGCAAACAATCTTGACTGATGGGATTTAAGGCTTAGTTATGGTTTTCTTTTACCTCCCAAATAACAACATTTCTAGCTGCAACACTGAACAAACCCCACATCTATGACATTACATTTGCTAATCACTTAACTGAGGCTAAATAACATATTTTCTATAAATCTTAGTTATCTATAATTTAGAGAAATCAATAGTTTATGAGTCACTTGAATTTAAAATTAGCCCATAAGTAGTGAAAACCATCTACAGATGTACAGTACACATGTGCATTTGTGAGAAGATATCCCAGCATCATCTGCTACTTTGGGTGATTTCTGCATTGAAATACCATCTCAGACCCCGCTGAGATAAGTCTCCCCACTGCGTTTGACTTCTGGTGTGTAAAGCCCAACTGAGTCATATGAGGAACAACTTCAACTTGTAGACCAGGGAGCTCTCCGATGTTGAAGCTCATCCCGGTCTCCAGGACATCTTAATAGAGCTGTCGTTCTTAAAGAGCCACATCAAGTCTCCCAGATGAGACACTTCAATTACCAAATTACTAAGAATTATTTTGCAGAAATCAGGCCCCCCTCTGGCCACACTTGCATGTGCTTATTTGTCTCTGATTCAGTTAGCTGGAACCACAGCATCTCCTTTTTAGTACTGTTCGAAGCAACCTCCTTTCCCACGGTCATAAGTGCACTTCCATTTCTTCATTCCATGATCATCATTCAATGAAAAGAATACTATGCCTTTATTTTAGATATTCTTAAAGACTAGTGTCTCCTGTGATGATTTTTTGGATTTGTCATATGTTTATCTATCTGAAACCTTTTTATTTGGATGCTTTTTAGAATGTCTTACAATTTTAATATATAAATTATCAATTTTTCATATAACTTTTCAAGTTCTTTCACTGTTTCATACATCAGAAAGCAACCTGAGCTCATACATCTTCAACACGTGTTATCAGTAACTACTGACTCTTTCAGAGGCAAGAGTACCAGATAACAGGCTCTCTTCAGATGCAAGCAGTGGGAATTATCCCAAGAGAATGAAAAAAGAAAATGTGGCATCAAAAAAGAAAGAAAGAAAGGAAGGAAGGAGGGAAGGAGGAAGGAAGGAAGGAAGGAAGGAAGGAAGGAAAAAAGAAAATGTGGTATCTATATAAAATGGAGTACTACTCTACTATGAAAAAGGATAAATTTCAGACTTTTGTAGGAAAAGAGATATACCTGGAAAACACAATGGTAAGTGAAATAAATCACACACAACCTTAAATAGATGGTTTCTCTTGCTGAAACAATACAAAGTACAAATAAAAAGCAAAATTAAAAACTGACTAAAGGCAACAGGGAGGGGCTGAGGGCTTAGCTCAGTGGTTTCCAGAGACTGCTTTGCAAACTGCAGGGCGTGGTGGCTCACGCCTGTAATCCCAGCACTCAGGAGGCAGAGGCAGGAGGATTTCTGAGTTTGAGGCTGAGCTCAGGACCAGCCTGAACTACAAAGCGAGACCCTGTCTCCCCCCTCAAAAAAGAAAAGAAAACAAGAAGATAGATTTTTATACAGATAGAAAAGGGACCAAAAGACCGAGTGGGAGAAGAGGGACACAGACTTAAAAGGATTTCCAGTGTGTCAAGTTCATATACTATGTTCCCATGATGAATGTACCAGAACATATCAAAACATGCAGTAAAAAAGCCCACATGATCATGAAAATGAGGAAAGGGAATCTAGAAATGGAGAGGGAGGGGGGCAGGGAGAGGAAAGGAAGAGCAAAGAATCAAGATGTGTAAAGTGCACGTATCCATCCCCTAGGATGAATGCACACGTCATGTGCAGTAAACACGTACTGATAAAAATAATGCCATGAAATTTTGATTAATTTCACTTATACTTTTAGCAGTCCCTTAGCTAATACTTGAATGAGAAAATTTGATGAGACCATACAATTAAACTAACATCAACTTTTCTGAACTCGCTGTCGTTTCTTAATTTTAACTTGGGCGGCAGATGATTACAATTGTGCCTCGGCTGTCCCGTGTTCCAGCTCTACGTACAGGTGAGTGCAACACACAGCATTTACTCTGACAAATAAATATAATATAGCCCATCTTCCTAATGAGCCCGCTTCCTGTGAGGGTCTCTGCTCACATCTCAGGAATATTTGGAGGATGAGGCAGCGCTGCAATCCGATGAGCTTTAATTTGTCACTCGACAGCTTGCTTCCCTGTTAAACCTTCAGTCCAGAGAACACCGTAACTCTGACATGAGCCAAACCCAGGAAAAAACGCCTCCGATTTCTGCAACCCTCTGTGCCTCGCGGCCGGGGCCTCATACATGCTGGCCGCAGCTGGCGCTCACCTCGGGATACTTTTGTAATCATTCTGCGGACTTGAAAGGACCGTCCCAGCCTCGAGAAAGGACAACATTTTCACTCCGATAAATAAAAACGTAAGGGAAGTGTGGTGATTAAGCATAATAAATGGTTGCTAAGTCAAAATAATGAAGGAAGGTTTCCCACGAGGGGACACAGAATGATAACGTAACTCTCGAGACAATCTGTTTCCACTTCCTTACTTCAATGATGAGAAAAATGAGCTCCAAAGACATTTTTACAGGGTCACCGGGATGCACAAATTGAAGTCCTTGCGCAGCTTCGTGGTCTTCCCGCTTCTCCAGGAAAATTGCCTCTGTAGCGCCCCTAGGACGTTGCGGTGAGTGTACACCCTGCCAGGAGCCTAGATTTTTAAAAAACGAGTAAACAAAACCAAAAAGTAGGAAAGCCCGGAAGGATGACTGTTAGCCACAGTTGTGGTAGGTTCTTTTCCAGTTGTGATCGCGGAGGTTCGTGATGATTTATACACTCATGTGAGAGGCCACCTCAGAACACGAAGCTCTGAAGAACGAGGGAAAAGTGGAAGAGGGAAAAAAAGCAGATGCCAAAACCGCAGAATCCCATGTGACGGTGTCGCCAGAGGCTCTGCCGCGCCGAGGCCCGCCCCGCAGCCGGCGGCCGGGCTGTGGCCACCCTGGCCCTGTCCGGCCACCCTGGCCCTGCCGCCGGGAAGCAGGGTGCTGGGACGGGGCGGGGCAGGCAGCTGCACCCTGCTGTGAGGCCAGGGAAGCTTCCGAAGGCTTCCAAGCAACCGAGATGAGCTTTCTGAGACCGTGTGGGTTACAAATATTGACTATCCCGGGGGGGGGGGGGAATTAAAAAAAAAGTCTGCTCTGGGGATTTAGCTCTGTGGTTCCAGCGCCTGCCTTCCAAACACAAGGGCCCAGGTTCGATCCCCAGTCACACATACAGCAGCGCCAGCCGTGGAGACTCGCCCCACCAGCAGTCAGGACCACATACCAGTGCCAGCCGTGGTGGCTCACGCCTGCAGTCCCAGCACTCGGGAAGCAGAGGCAGGAGCTTGCTGAGTTCGAGGCTGAGTTCAGCACCAGTCTGAACTATAAAGCGAGACCCTGTCTCAAAAAACTAAAAAAATTCTGTTCTCAGAACACATAGATCCTTTAGAGTGAAGTACCGGGGCCCGCAGCAAAAATCTGTTTCCGAACTAAGAGCTTTCGGTTTCTCCGTGGCTCTCTTCCGGGGCCCGCCGACTAAACACGCAGCGTCCACATTTGCGTCCCCCACAGGCCGATTCTGTGAAGATGGGCGATGTGCTCGGACATGCTCCTGCACTGAAACACCCTGTCTGTACTTCCATTTCCCAGAAATACCTATCACACACACGCACACGCACACACACACACACACGCACACACACACGCACACGCACACACATGCGAGCGCGCACAAACCGACAGAGAAAACCCGTTCACTACTCTATTATGCGGGCTGAGGACGTAGGACTATGCATGAGAGCAGAGATAGAATGCTGGGGCGGGGATTCTTAACAGATTAAATATACAAACATAAGGGCCGAAGGTGCGACTCAAGTGTAGACGACCTGCTTTGTGTATTTGAGGCTGTGGGTGTAATCTCCAGCCACAGATAGATGGATAGATAGATACTGAGTGGGTGCTATCTGCCTTTATAAAATCTGGATGATAAAATTTCAATTAAGGTCTATTTTTTCCAAGTCTCTAATTTTCCTAGACTGAGCTTCAACTTGTGATCCTCCAGTCTCTGCCTCCAAGAAAGTCAGGAACATAGACATGCAGCACCGTTTTCCTTTATTTTATATTTAACTATATATTAAACTTTCATATGACTCACAAAAGTACCCCTTGTCACTCGCACGAACCGCAGACATGAAGTTCCCATTCTAGAGAACGTATGAGAACTCTGAGCAACCGAAGCTCTGAAGTCGTGTTCCAGGAGGAATGACCACTGTGAAGCCAGACATCCGGGCACAGGGAGTGAAGATCAACTCCCCAGCGAGTCGTGTTTCAGTTGCGCTTGTGTCATAGTTTCTGACGTCAAGTTTGATGCTGAATACTTGTGTCAGGAATGAGAGCAGCATGCTTGATGGAGAAGAGGATCGGAGACATTTGATAAAGTTGGAAAAATGACACAACTTAGAAGACCACAAAACACAAAGAAACAGGAGGAGGATGTTTGTCTACTTTCTTGATGTGTGGGGTCTGGATTAAAATCTGATTTAGGACATGAAGGTCAGAAAGCTATATTTTGTTGTATAATTCAGTCGATAGGTATTTTTCCTTTACTGCCTCAATTGTTAGATTTCTGCTTCAAGGGAAAGAAATTATGAGTATACACTTATTGATAATTTTTGCCCTAAAATTAATAAGTGATAAGTGTAGCTATATTCAATGTGTTCATTGACGAAGACGCCGAAGGAAGAAGAACATAAGCTGGCTTTCCGGGTGACTGTGCTGGTGAGCAATGGGGAGGCCGATTCCTGGTGTGTTAGAGGATCTTTTTTTAATAACAAGGATGATTTACTTGTTTAAACTCCTACTCATTCCTTCCTTGGGTCTAAGAATTTAAGGGGAGGGTAAGGAAGGTATGAGAAGAACACCACCTGAGACAACATGAACTAATCTCTGGTAACCGTAGCTCGACATTCACGGTACCTCACTTCCTCTTAAACCCCGGATTACAAAGGTTTACTGTGTACATACCACGTCTACAGGGTAATGACACGGGGTTTACATGGTTTATGGAGAGTAGTTCTCACTACTTTACAGCTACTTCCTGGCCTTTACCTTATTCTCAGCAGTAAATTCTCTTTGTTTTAATGTTTTATGTTACCAGCTTAATTTCTAATCTCTTTTAGGTCAACTATGTCTCAAAGTCCAATAAAATCAATTTGAAGTTTTATTCTTTGCATTTTTGATTCATCTGAACTGGTCACTCTTTGTGAGTCAGAGAAAGAAAAAGACTCAGTAAAGAGATTTGTAATCACCTCTTTACAGTTCCTGTGGCACAGACAGGAAAATTAAATCACAAAGAAATAGAAACGATTGCTTTAGACCAGTTTATTACCGTTAAGGAAAGTTGAACAAAACTCAACCTAGGCTTAGAATATTTAAAGAATCAAAGGTTTATAGTTATAGAAAGAAATTGTGAAGTTCTCAAGTCAGAAGAAATAGAATAACCCACCACCATCAAGTTTAAGAATAAGAAGAATTTGGTGCCAAGGATTTAGCTCAGCAGTCCGGCGCCTGCCTTGCAAGCGCAAGGGCCCGGATTCCATCCCTGGTAACCAGGCGTGGAGACTCACCCCAGCAGCAACCAGTACCACATACCACAGTGCCGGGCGTGGTGGCTCACGCCTGTCATCCCAGCACTCGGGAGGCAGAGGCAGGAGGATCGCTGTGATGTGAGTTGGAGGCTGAGCTCAGGGCCAGCCTGAACTACAAAGTGAGACCCTGTCTCAGGAAAAAAAAAAAAAAAAAAGAATAAAAAAGATTCATTTATGGGAAAAAGTCCAAGTATGCTATCAATTAGAGCCACGACACTGTTTTTCCTGTTGGAAAGGGAGATTACTTTCAGACTGTAACATGTAGTTTTATGGTGTGACTCCTTTTAGGTCTGGAGTTTAAATTATATTGAAAGAAATGCTTTGTGATTTCCCACAATCTGGAGGAGACTTGTGTTTCTGGAGTCTTGCTCACATCCCCAAATCCTGTTATATTTGTCTTTGATCATCTCCGGGGAGCAAATGATGCCTTGCCGCCCTTTGCAGGGCTGCTCTTCACATGGTAATGAAACCTCCTACGGAATACAGAACAATCGTGAACACACAAAAAGAAAGAGGTCAGATGACACTCGAACTGCTAAACCTCAGTGATGGCGGCTCTTCCTGAACTTTCCCCAAGAAACCTACCCAGAGTCCCTATCCTCCTGTTCCTTAATACTGCTGCTGCATTTTTTCAGACAAGAAGTTTAAAGCGAGGTATGTGGTCTGTACCTAAGTCATCCTGAAAATGCCAGATGAGATCTAGAGAATTTTAAACACAGGACATCTGTATGAATATGAAGAAGGAATGACCACTGTGAAATCTCTAAGCAAAACCAACTTTGTAGGAGTGACTTGGATGTCAGGAGAGATTTTTTCCATGCAGCTGCTTAAACACTGGCTAGAAATTAAGATGTTGGAACAATTTCTTTGCTTTATAGCCTGATGCAACCTGGTGGTTTCAAACTTTTATACCTAGGACAAGCCAGTCCTGAAAATAGCTCTGTTTTCCACTCATTCTTCAGAAAAGAAAATATTTAGCTTTCCCTATTCTGTCAATCTTGTGGTACAACAACAAAAAAAATGCCACCAAGGTACCTTTTATGAGAATCTGGGGTCAGAAACAGCTGTACAAATCATAAAATAAGTTTTCCCTCTTTAATCCAACTGGCATTCAAGTTAAGAGGCATTTTTTGGAGACAAATTATAAAGCAGACTCCCACTGAAACCCAACCTGGAAGAGAGAGGCCTCCATCATGCCAACCTGTTTACAAATGGGCACGCTGAATGCTGAAGCTGGAAAAGTGAGAGAAAGTCACTTACGGTTCTATAAGCAAAGCTATCCAGAACTCACTATTGGCCTATGGACCGGGAACAGCAGGTCAGTGCAGAGGACTAGAGCTCCTAAAAACACATACAAATAATCCTTGAGAGATGATATGGAAGGTACTATTCTTTCATAAGCTAATATACTTTCCTTGTCAGTTTTAAATGGAAAAAAAACCCTTAAATTCCCAGTGAGAAACTAAATAAAAGTCTCACGTGGCTGAGCCATAGCCAGTCAATTGCTAAAACCAATTTCAACCCCAAAGTGACAGAGAACAGTAAATCATTTCCTTCCCCCTCGCGCCTTCCCCTCCCAGCCAAAATTTTTCTTCTTAGACCTCACCCATTAAGATGTAATTTTATCTTTTCCACCTCTGCCTTTGTTATTGCTAAGTGTCTGGCTTCTTTTCTTCTCTCACCAGTTAGAAGGGCACTATCTTTAAACTTTTTATTTATAAGTTTTTTTTTTTATTTTTAAAATGTGCTTTATGCCAGTGGAAAAAATACATAATGCACTATTTCTCCTCTTAATGCATTTCATTTTAGTTTTAAACATAATTTCATTTTTAATTCATACGTAGTAATCATATATATTTATGGGATTCGGTGTGCCATTTCAACACACAGACATATATGATGATCTGATCAGAAGAGCTGGCAGATCAAACAAATGTAGAGATTTATAACTTCTGTTGTTTTCTACTTCTTTGAGATAAGCATTTTAGCTCCCATATACAAATAGGAATATGTGGTATTGATCTTTCTGTACCCTTTCCTCCCTCTTAACACATCTTCCAGTTCCATCTCTATTCCTGAAATAGAGAAAAAATTCTTGTTTTTTATAATATTCCATTTTAAATATATGTCACATTTTCTTTTTTCCTTCATCTACTGATAAACATAGGGTTTGATTTCAAATCTTGGCTATTGTGAAAAATGCTGCAATACACATGCAATTGCACATGTCTTTTTGGTAAGAAATTTCAATTCCTCTGTAAACATAATGATTGGCGTGATTGCTGTGTTACATGGTAGTTCTGCTTTCAGTTTATTGAGGAACTTTATACTCTTTTCTTCATGATTTTACTAATTGACATTCCAGAACACTGATAGTGTAGGATAGTTCCTCTCTCTCTGCATCTTCATCAGTATTTGTTATTTTTTTGTATTTCCAACAACAGTCTTTCTAAGGGGGACAGTAAGATACCTCACTGTGCTTTTGATTACACTTTCCTGATGCGTTGTTTTGTGGAACAATATTTCATATACTTGGCCAAGTATGTGTCCAGTTTTGAGAAATGTCTATGTACGTCATTTGTCCATTTTTAATTGGAGATTTTTTTCTCTTAGTTTAAGTTCCTTTAAATCCTGGATATTAACCCTTTGTTAGACGAATGGTTCACGTTTTTGTTCATTCTGTGGGCAGCATGCTGTTGGGTCTTATGGTTTTTAATGCATTTAGTCAGCTGAAATAGTTAATAACTGAAGGAATTATGTAAACACCACATTAAAATATCCACCTAAAGCCAAAGCAAGAACAGTCTTTAGTCATTTAGTCAGCATTTAGTCATATTTTGAATCTTTTAATATGCAGTTACTGTCAAGGTCATTGTTCATGTGTGAAGATCTACTCTACCACGTGGTGATTTTTTCTGGTTGTGTGCACAGCTCCTGTTCTTTGTTATTATTCATGTCCGGCGCAGTGCTTCTCTGTGCTTAGAGAGTTTGGTTCTCTTTTTCCTTTCCTGTACCAGTTTTAACTTTCCAGCCCCCACATTTTCATGCCGGGAGCCATCAGTGTTCTTCAGCCAGGCTCCCCCATAAGCTTCTCTTCGGGACTGGCCTGGTCTTGGGACGCTGAATTACTGCTTTTGCTGTCTTGGAAAGAATTCACTTTTTTCCATTTCTTTTTTTTTTTTTTTTTTCAGATAGGGTCTCGCTTTGTGGTTCAGGCTAGCCCTGAGCTCAGCCTCCAACTCACATCACAGCAATCCTCCTGCCTCTGCCTCCCGAGTGCTGGGATTACAGGTGTGAGCCACCACGCCCGGCACTGTGGTATGTGGTGCTGGTTGCTGCTGGGGTGAGTCTCCACGCCCACTAGTGTTATGTGGTTACCGGGGGTCGAACCCGGGTCCTTGCGCTTGCAAGACAGGTGCCAGAACCACTGAGCTAAATCCCCAGCCCACTTTTTTCTATTTCTGAGAAACAGCTTTGCTGGATCTAGTACTGGTAGTCAGCAATTCTTTCTTTCAGAATTTTGAATATGTTGTGCCATTTCTTCACATTTTAAGATTCTTCTGAGAATCTAGCTAATGAGGATTATTTTATATGCAGTGACTCTTTTCTTTCAGTTCTGTAAGAAGTCATTCTTAGCTCTGTATCTCTTATATTTCATCTGTAATATATACATTGGGGATTTTTAAAATCAAATATCTTAGGTATACTTTGAGTGACCAGCGCTTGGAAGCTTGCATCTTTCCTAAGATTTGAAATGTTTTCAACAGTTATTTCACTGAACATGTTTTCTGTGCTTCTATCTTTCTCATTCCCACCTTGAAACACTACATTGTAAAAGTGTGCTCACTTACCAGCTTCTCATAAGTCTCAAAGGCCTTCTTTATTCGCTTTATATTTTTTAATGGCCTCACTTGCTTGTTTTAAATGACCCATTTTCAACCTGGGAAACTGCTTTCTGCCTGATCTATTCTGTTCTCACCTCACTCTCTGCTCTTCTCTCTATTCTTTGAGGTTCTCCACTATATTTGTATTTTGTTTATTGTTTTCTGTTTAGTTGGCTTTTCATTACTGTGACAAAATATCTGAGAAAGTCAACATCAAGGAAGAAAGGTTGACGTTGGCCTGAGGTTACACAGATTCTTGTACACAGTTGGCTGGTCCCACTGCTATAGATGGGCCATGGGCAAATCATGGCAGTAGGAGGTGAGAGAGGAAAGCTGGCCACCTTACAGCACAGCAAACACAGAGAGAAGGAAAGAGCAAGAGAGGAAGGGGCTGAGCACCAGAAACAGTCCTCAGCACCACAATCATATGACCACTCCCTTCAGTAAGCTCCAGCTTCCGTTTCTATGTCCTTCCAGTAATGTTATCAGATTAGCATTTCTTCAATTGATAAATCTATTAATAAAGTCAGTGTGTTCATTATCCAAAGATCTTTCAAAATCCTTACTCCTCACACAGGAGCTTTGGGGGAGAACATTTTAAATCTAAACCATTCAAGTTTTTTAGCTCCGAGATTTATATTTGACCTCCTTTTGTGATCCGAATCTCAGCCAAATTGCTCACTCATCTCACAGATTTTCTTCCTAATTTGACAGAATTGACTGTATTCTCTTGTGTCTCTTAAAGGCTTCCTTGAAAATCATTATTCTGAGTTCCATTTTAGGTAGTTCGTTAGTTTCCTTTCCTTTGGGGAATACTGCTAGAGAGTTGTGTTCCTTTTGAAGTATCAGGTTACCTTGGTTACTAAGTTTTCTTGCATTCCTAGATTGGTATTTGTGCAAGCTATAGCTGAGTTGTCTCTATCAATTTTATAGGATGGTTTTAGTAGGAAAAATTTTCTCCTAATGACAGCACCTAGGATGTTGATGGGATAGGCTGTTCTTGCTTTGGCTTTAGGTGGATATTTTAATGTGGTGTTTACATAATTCCTTCAGTTATTAACTATTTCAGCTATGTTTGTGAGTTTGTAGTTGCCTAGACCGCAGGATTTATAGAATTGTACTACTACCTGGGTTTGCAGATCTCTTAGGCAGATCCTGTTTTCTGGAAGCCCTGGGCTCATGGATGTGTATTAGTTCAGCATGGTGTATGAGGATACTACCACCCTGCTCGATCCAGGAGGGGGTATCTCTTGTGCCTGGTAGCAGAGTAGGTGCTTTTCAGTGTCTGAGAGCCCTACCCAGACCAAGCCACAGTAGTGGCCCTGGACAAGGCACCAGCTATTGTCTCGGTGCTGCATTGTTGACATCGTGGATCCTCTGGTCTGCCAACCTAACCTTCCCTGGGCAAGATTCTGTGCTATTTTCCAGGGTTTAATGTGGGAGGAGGAGATGACTGCTTCTATATCAACATCTCAGAGCTTCTGGAAGTGGGTTCCTCAGTTGGTTCTTGGTGCGTTAGAGGATAGGTGTACTTATCGGGCTGTCTGCTGGGGCCTCTTGGGCAAAGATGCCCAGGAAAGGTTTTCTGGCTATTTTTCAAGGACAAATGAGAGGGGGTGGGTCTTCCTGACTGCTTCTGGTGAACCTTGGAAGGCTAAGGCCAGGCAAGTCACAGTGCTGCTTCCAGACCTGAGGCTGGGCTTGAGAAGCCCCTGGCTGACTCCGATGCAGCAGGAGGATGGTCAGGACTACTCATTTGTTTCTCTCAGGGGCCTTTGTAGGTCAAGCTACTTGGGGATTCACTGCCCAGCTGAGTCCTGGGACACTGGGAATGTGTGCAGAGCCCTTTGGCTGCTCGTGAGGTTGGATCGGCTGAGCTCTGGAGACACTACAGAGGGGAACAGGGTCTCCATGGTCCTCTGGAGCAGGATCCTAGGTGAGGAGGGAAAAAATGGGCTGAGATTTTTCTTTGGGGAAGTGCAGAGGTATGATTACTTGACAGCTCCCCAAACTAGACTTGGAGACTGAGGGCCAGTCTTCTCTGCCAGCAAATGTGGAGATGCACCTACGGTGTCAGCGAGGCTCCTCAGAAGCGTCTTGCCTTTCTTCCTCACCACACAGACTAGATCTCAAGGACCAGGAGCGTAGGTGCTGTGTGTCTCAGGCCTGTCTGGACAAGGTCACAGTGTGTCCTCCACAGTGTTTCTGACGTAGTCCACTTCACCATAGTACCATCTCAAACAAGCTAGTGAAATAGAATTTTTTAGATTAAGTTTCATTATTTGTTTTATGTCAAAGTGTATCAGGCCACTCTAGTCCTTAGTAGACTGCTCACTCGTCTAGTGCCCTTGGCTTATTCTTCTTAACACATTGTAAATTATCCATTATTGTTCACTAGAGGTGCAGTACTATAAAGTGGCCCCATGTGTGTCTTCCTCTTGTGTAAACTGGAACTATACCTACTGTATTAACAGAGGGCAGAACCGCTGCCACTTCGGTAACAGCTCTGCATGGCACCAACCATTAAATCATGCACTAAAAGATGCTCCTGCAAAGATCAAAATATACAGCAACTATTTACAGTGAGACAAAGTTATCGTCAGAGACACGTTGCCCATCACTCCCCTTCAAAGTACCACCTTGAAACACACACATCTCATCATCTCACCAGTTTCATAAAGACACAACAATGAAGCTGCTGCCAGTGTCATCCAATGGACAAACAGGGCTGTGAAAACATTATGGTGAGTCCTCATCCATTTTATTCACCGGATATGGCCCTTGTAACTTCTGGCTCTTCCTCAACGTCAAAGGAAACATGAAAGTAAATGCTTGGTTTATGACACAGAGACAGATAGGAAAGCACAGCTAAGGACACTTCAGAAAGAAAACTTCCTGAACTTGCCCAAGAAAATGTCAAGAATGATGAGATGAGTGTGTTAAAATGAAGGAGCGGGCATATTAAGAAGGATAAATGGCAATGTATCTTTTAGTGTGTTAATTTTGATAGTTGAAATATTCATCCTGGAACTCATGGGCTGAAATAATCCTCCTGCCTCTGCTTCCCAAGTATCTGCAACTACTGGCTCATGCCACTATACTTAATCCTACTTCAGTTCTAAAAGCTGTTTTTCAAAGGTACCTGATAGAGCAGAGTGTGCTTCGAGAAGCCCTTTTGCCCATTCTTCTTCTTTCCCTGTGAGTTATTGGAAACTAGGAAGTGCTGAGGCAGAAGACTGAATTCAAAAGGATGAAAGAAACCAACACACTCTGATACAGCAGTAATGACGTGTATTCATAATGTACCAATAAAGATTTGAATTTAAAAAATAAACAAATCAGGAGACAGCCTTCTCCCCTCCTCCTTGTCATTTGCTTTAAATAGCTAAGCAGAAGTCAGTAGTATCTGCATCTCACGGACACCAACTACGAGAATGGCAAAAGGCAACACTAAACACAAAACCAATCAAGTTGCATTGTTATTGTATGCCCTACGTATATTGGAAATAAAAACTTTTCAGTGTAGTGACATAACATTTGGATTTGGAGCTATCATCAATCTGGATAATAGTTGCTGTGAATTTTCAAGGTCTAAATGTTTGAAGTTCTTACTCTGTGCCAGTGACTTTGCTTAGACCCCTACATTTCTCTCCTAGTTTCCATCCTCCAACATCGACCATTATTTTTGTAATGTAAAGAAGTCAATGAATAATGAAAAAATTTGTCCATTGTCTCTTGTCAATTCAAGAACTGAGATTTAGATACATTCATAATTCAAAGCCAGAAGTCTTTTAAAATACAGTACTGATATTCTTCATTTCCTTAATTTATGTAACTAATACAGTTCAACCTGTGCTTAATAGCCATCTAAATCAGATGTTTTAGAAACCATGTTTTTGCGAGTATGCATACACAGAAGACACGAGGTATACAACTTTCTCACTGATGACAGCCTTCGGATTGGGTATGCACACATCTGCTAACTATGAATGTACACTTTCTCCTTCCCACAGTGATGTGGCTCTGAGGATCCCATCACTAGAGACGGGCAGACAGAACCGCCTGCACCGGGGGTACCGCTGCACACTTTCCATGCCATATTTTCTGATTATTCTAAAACTAAAGCTACAGCTTTTTCATAATTTAGACAGTATTAATAAAGTTCACTATGAATTAAATAAATCAAAACAATAGTTGAACATGCTTTTCAGAGATTTGCCAGTTTCTTATGAACTAAATAAAAAGAACAGTTATTACATCACAGATTTCAATTCTGACTAATACATATTCCTATTTCTCTTCATTTTACCCATTCTCTACAGGATTTATATTTTAGAAATTCATCAACAAATGTTGATAAACTTTCATAAAGTAAGAGAAAAATACATTGGTTGCAGCTCTTTAACTTTATTAGTTGAATATGTACTATAAACTTTAAAATTGAACATAAGTAAGTTAGATATAAACTAAAATGCACACAGGTGTCCGTTGCCCCAGGAGTAACTGACTCTAGACCCCTTGTGAATACTAAAATCCATGCATGCTCAAGTGAGTGATGTAAAATGATCTGTTATTTGCTTGTAACTCATTCACGTCCTCTGCTTTGAGTTTTACACAAAAGCTATTTAAAGCTCAACCTTTAAAATGACTGATAGAACTAAAATCACAGGTTTGTTTTCTTGCAAGTTACAAATGAAGAAGGGAAAGGTAAATGTTAACATTTCTGTGTAACCTCTGACCTTGCTTATATGTACTTAAAAATGAACATTATTACATATAAAAATGGACAAGCAGCTAGTTAGAGTGAAATATTTTGGCACAAAAGCCAGAATTTTCTTCCCTGGTTGCTATGTAAAAATCCAATCAAGCAGATAGGAGGAGTGGAGTGCTTGTCAAGACATGAGTAATTTAATGAAATTAACTTTGTGGAACAACAGCAAAGATCAAGTGAGACAGGAAGCCAGGACGTAGGAGAACAAGACACAGACAGTAGTGAGCAACTAAACTACATCATATCAAATATCAGCACCTAAACAAAAGCTTTAGGAAAGCCATATTGATCACGCACATCAATGGCTGGTTTTGCTTGCCCAGGAGACTTTCAGCAGTGTATGGATACATTGTTTGATCACTGTTTTCACAACTGTTGTACCTACTGGCATCTAGTGGGTAGAGCCACGGACGTTTCCCAGTATCCTACGATACAGCCCCACCATCAACATTCCCCCAAACCAATGTGCTAAGAGTGCCAATGCTGGGAAACACTGGTCTCAATGAAGGCTTTGCTTTGAAATCACTGGAAAAACATTTTTCTATATCAAGTGGAACCAAGAAATCAGTGGTGGTGGATGCCATAAGGGGGGCTAACAGTGTTGGAGAGGTGGAGGCATTGGAATCACTGTCCGCAGAGGAAAATCATGAAGAATGTGATGAGCAACTGTCACAATACCAAGTAGCAGTTAAATAAACACACACTACTATACAAAAGCATAAGCAGCAATTGAAAAGGGAGAAGGCCAGAGAGACATCTATCAAGATACTGTTTTAAATATAACTGTTACAGTAAGTAACAAAGTATATAACATAACCCTATGAATTTATCAAGGACACAAGAAAATGAAAAACCAGTGTTAAACTTTTCAATAGTATTGCTCAACTAAGAAAACAGAATCAAGAACGATGGGTAAAAGAGAAATCACTGATTAATCAGTCGAGATAGAGGAGCATGAACAAAATCAACCGTGAGGTGAACTTATGATCACTGTAGTCCTCGTTGTCTAATGTCTATTATGTGTTGTGCTAAAAATATCAACCCTAAGTGTGAGTACTTAAAATCAGTACAGATGGCAATCAAATAGAATTTCAATTATTCACATCTGGATTTATAGATTTTCTCTTGAATAAAGCTATGTGGCAACATGTTGGACAGGACAAATAGCTGCTTCTTAGATCAAGTAATTTTAGAATCCATATGGAAAGGAAATACATTCAGTTATGCATGAAAGACAGGAAGTTAATCAGGAATCACACAAATCATTATATATTAGTGATCAGTATATGATTACATTTCACTTTCTGCTGAGAATGGGAAAGTCAAGAAACATGGACCACATGTTAACTCACTTTTTATAAAGGAACCCTCCTCTAAACAGGAATACTGGAAAATATCCAAGAAAGTTGTGGGAAGAAAGCAAATAATCTTCCAGAAGCCTGAAGACTGTTTAATACACCTTATTAGAAACAAAAGCAAAACATGTACCAAGGATCAAGAAACCCAAGTGTTAAATCAAAAATCCTACATGGCTAACTAACCAGGAAAAAGAGATCATTTTGGGGAGGGGACATAGATGGCAATTTTTAATGATACAATTGGTCAAGGGAGCAAAACAAGAAATTCTACAAAGGCAAACAGACACAGACAAGCATCACAGCAGAACTAAAAAGGCTTTATGTTTTACTTTCCAGAGAAAATAATAAAAGCTTTAAAAAATAAATCAACAGTATAGTTTGAGAGTCACTAATTCTCCATAATTATAGTAGCAGAAAAGCTAATCTTTGAAATAAAAAGGACCTGGTAAAGTGAATCAAAGAATTTTTAAATTTTGGCTTTTATTATGAAAGGTTAGCTAACCATCTAACATTGAACAGTTATAAAAATAAAAACAATAGGGAATTTTTAAAATGCTACAAATTCAAATATTCTTAATATCAATAGTTTTTCATCAGAATTAGGAGAATGTATTGGTTATCTGTCTTGTTGCTAGGATAAAATACTTGACACCTGCAATTTATGGGGAGAAGGGTTAATTTAGGCTCTGTTAGTGGTTTCTCTTGCTGTGAAGAAGCTTTTTAACATGGTGAGATCCCAGTTACTGATTCTTTCTGCTACTTCCCATGTTCCTGAGGTTTTGTTATAAAGTCTTTCCCTACACCAGTATCTCCAAGAGTTCTATCTACTCTATCTTCCAGTAGGCTTAGTGCTTCTGTTTTAATATTTAGGTCTTTAATTCACTTTGATTTTAGTGTAGTGCATGGTGAAAGATATGGGTCTAGTTTTATTCTTTGGTAGGATGAAATCCAGTTTTTCCTGTACCATTTATTGAAGAGTTTGTCTTTCCTCCACTTAGGGTATTTGTTTCCTTTGTCAAAGATGAGCTGAGTTAGTGTATCTGGAGTTGTTTCCGAATCTTCTAGTCTGTTTCATTGATCCTCAGGTCCATTCTCTTTTCATGAACTTTTTATTACAGTAGCTTTGTAGTGTAGTTTCAAATTGGGGAATGTGATACTCCCTGCCATATCTTTGTTGCCTAGAATTTTTCTTACTATTCTAGGTCTCTTCTGCTTCCAGATGGGTCTTTGGATTATTTTCTGTAGTTGTATGAAATATGCTGCTGGAATTTTGATCAGGATTGCATTTAATCTATATTGTAGTTTGAGAAGTATGGTCATTTTGATAATATTTGTTTTTCTTACCCAGGAATAAGGAATATCTTTCTTTTTTCTGATATTTTTTTCCATCTCATTTTTCAGAGTGTGATAGTTTTCAATGTAGAGGTCTTTTATTTCCTTTGCTAGGTTGATTCCTAAATATTTCTTTTCCTTAGGTGCTATTGTGATGGGAATTGTTTCTTCATTTTCTCTCTCAGTGAGTCTGATATTCATGTATAAGAATGTGATGGATGTTTTGAGTGTTGATCTGGTATCCAGCTACTCTACTAATCTTGTAAATAAGTCCAGCTGTCTTTTGGCAGAGTTTTGGGGATCTTCTATGTAGAGTATCACATCATTCAGCAAATAATGACAGTTTAACTTCTTCCTTTCTTATCTTAATTCCTTTTATTTCTCTCTCTTGTCTAATTGTTGTGGTTAATTTTTCTAGATCTATACTGAACAGGAGTCGTGATAGTGAACATCCTTGTCTCGTTTCTCATTTTTGCATGAAAGGCTTTTGATTTTGACCATTTAGGATGATGCTGGCTCTTAGTTTTTCATAAGTAGCTTTTATTGGGTTGAGGTAAAGACTGTCTATTTCAATTTTCTGTAGGGTTTTGATCATGAATGGGTACTGGATTTTGTCAGTGCTAAAAAGGATGTATATAGTTATTATCACTTATAAGTGATCCTAAATAAATAAAATAATAATGTATCTCAAGATTCCAGGAAAATAAGAATAATCCTAACCACAAACTAGTATTAGGAAAAATTACAAAGTTCTTAATGAAAAATCAATGAAATTTAGCCTGAAAAATATAGAAAGGAACAATGAAACAAAGGGTTCTTTTTTTGAAAAGACAGATGCAATTTATATATACTTGTTGAAGTCATAAAAAGAAAAAACCTATATCAATAATAAGAGAAATAAAAAAATGAAATTATTCTAGGCAACATAAAATAATAATAATATAATAAATATATTATTTCAGAATAATATAAGAAATATTTGGCTACTTGTATTTGAATAAATTGAAGAATCTTCAAGAAATAGGTAAATGCTTAGGCACATGTGATTTAGCAAAATTGAGCCGAGATTAAAATTACCTTAAATAGATCCATAATAGGCAATAAAAGTGTTACAGTAATAAAACTTCTACCAATTAAGAACAGCTTAGCACCTGATGGATTTACTCATCAACTGTTAGATCTTTAGAAAATAACTAATTCCAACAGGTATTAAAGTTTTCTATGTGATTGAAAGGAAAGGAACACCTTGAAATTCTTTTCATGAAGACAGAATTACCACGATTGCTACAGTTTGTATTTATCTGTCTGTCCAAAGTCTTATAAGGTCATAGGTGAATCTTTCTCAGATCTGGCTGGATCTATAATGTGTGATGTTGTGTGTTTTTTCATAATGCAATGGTAGGATTAAGGGTACTAGGGTTCAGATTAAGGGTACTAGAGTGCTACCAAGCCTAGGGGCAGGCAACCTGGATACAATATAAGAGAGAATGAGGGCTAATACGCCCTCTTCTCCCTGCCTGCCATGGACTGTTTCTGCTCTGTGATGTTCCTCTGCCATGTGTCCCTGCCTTGGAGCCAATCTCTATCAACTGAATCCTCTACAAATTGTGAGCCAAATAAATCTTTCCTCCTTGAAATGTGAGTGCTGAGATTTTGTCTCAGCTACAAGTAAAGTAACTAAGACAATAATACCAAAGCTGGAAAAAAAAAAAAAAAAGACTTGGAAAAATTGAAAGAAAGCTACATTTAAATACCCTTGATGAACATAGATGAAAAAATCCTCAATAAGATATTTGTGAACAGAATGTAACAACTAATTAAAAAAGATCATACATCATGATCAAAGTGATACTAAACCAGGGATGCAAACACAGCACAACATAACTAAATTAATAAACATAATACACCTCATAATCAGGGTCAAGCATAAAAACACACATGATCATCTCACTCATTGCAGAAAACATCTCGGCAAGATCCAGTAATACTGCATAATAAAATGCTGAGGAAGATGTTTATAGAAGGCGATAGATGTGTGTAATATATACAGCCAACATCATACTGATAGGAAAAATTGGAAGGTGTTCCCTGTAAATTCAGGAAAAGACAAGGGTGTCTATTCTCACAACTGTCATTAGTATAGTGCTGGAAATTTTCATCATAGAAATCCAACAAGCAAAAGAAATAGAAAGTGCATGGATAAAAAAGGAAGAAATCAAACTATCTTTATTTTCAGATATTTTCTTTACTGTACAGAGAAGACCTAAGAAATCTCTTTAGATTAATAAATTTAATTCAGTGCCAAGATACAAACCAACAAACAAAAATCAGTAAGTTCCTGAAAATTAAGAATGACCCGACTGAGAAAGAAATTAGGAAAAGAATCACATTCAAATTATCATCAAAAATATTAAATAACTAGGAATCAATCTAACCATGAGCTGAAAGACCCTTGTCACAAAACTATGGAATTCTAAGGAAAGATATTGAACAAGATGTTAGAAAATATAAAGGCATCTTGTATTCCTATATGGATAGAATTAATATTGTTAAAATGGTTATAGCAATGAAAGTAATATATAGATTTAATGTGATAGCTATGAAAATATCAATAGCATTGTTTTACAGAGACAGCAACAACAATTCTAAAATGTATACGGAACCAGAAGACCCAAAACAATTCTCAGCCAGAAGAGCAAAGCAGGAATCATCAGCAATCCAAATTTCAAATTATACCACAAAGTTGTAGAAATAAAACCAGCACGATACAAGTACAAACAGGCATGTATGCCAATGAAATAGAACTGAAGATGAATAATCCTATATGATGCTTTGACAAAGGGGCTGATGACAGATAGGCTGATAAAGGGTCCTGGGATAAGTGCTTATCAATATGCAGAGAAATGAAATCAGGCCCGTATCTCTTACCCTGTCCAGTATTCAAATCAGATTGGATCAACAGTCTAGATACAAAAACCGAATCACTCAAACTGCAGGAAAATACATAGGAGACACAGTGAAGAAAACACCTGAAGCTATAGCCACAAAGACTTGCTGATCAGAATTTCCATAATAGAAGAACTGTTACTCAGAATCAACCATGAGATTATATCAAATTAAAAAGCTTTCACCCAACACAGGAAACAAATGATAGAGCAAAGACACAACCTGTGGAACAGGAAAAAATAATCTGGGAAATACTCTTCTGAAAAGATTAATATATAGAATACCTAAATAGCTAAAAAATATGAATCTTTCCTGAACAAGAGACCCAATCAACAAATGGGCAAATGAACTCAACAGAAAATTCTCAAAAGAAAAAGCCCAAATTGACCAATATGTACATGAATAATTATTATCCTTAGTTATTAGGAAATTAGATCCAAGTAACCCCAACATTTCATCTTACTCTAGTTGGAATGGTTATTTTTAAGAACATTCACACACAAAATCAACAAATGTTGATGAGGATATGGGAAAAAAAAACTGTCCTATATTGTTGGTAGATATATTAACAAGTACATCTGCCATGAAAGTAGTGTGGAAATTACTCAAAAACTTAAAAACAGAAACAGCTTTTGACCAATCTACACTCCTGGGGGTCATCATGCTATGATAATACTTGTATGCCCATGTTTGTAGCATCATGATTCACAGTTGCTGAGCTTTGGAAACAACGTAGCTGTGCATCAAAACATAACCAGATAAAGATGTATGATTTGCGTGTACATTAGAATATTGTCACAGCTATGAAAAAGACTGAAGTCATGTTATTCGCAGAAAATGACCCGAAGAAAAATATATGTATGTATACCAATTCCTCATATGAGTGTTATGGGTTATAAATGTACACTAATAAAAATGGGAAAAATATCATTAAAATATTTTTACATATTTGCAGAAAATAAATCACAATATTTAAAAATGAGAGGAAGGAACAAAAAAGTTTCTATATGTCACCTTTCCTTCTTCAAAGCTTTTAAATCTCTCTTGAATCTGGAATAGAAGGAAAATTCACTCCTCTAATGTGACAGATTCTCAGAGAAAATGCTATTCATGTATCTCTTCATTTATTAATTTTCTAAATCCAGTTATCTGCTTTGTATGAGAGGAAAGATACCAGAAAATTATCTTTTTTTTACTTTCACCCTGTCTCAATAGCTGTATTTATGGATTTTCATAAAAAGTAACTTATTACTTAAAATACAAATATTCTTAATTTTATGTGACATTACATATATGAATAATGTGCTAGTATAACATAAAATAATAATTTTACCTATGATCAATGTATTTCTTAATCTGTCTGATAGAACTATTAGGTAAATGAGATAATTTTGGCAATCACCTCCTGACCTGGCTTCTAGTTAGGTCTCTTCCATTAAAAACGTCCTGTTTCTCCCATAGATTGTGGGCTACGTGCAGCAATTTGCTGTTAATGAACACAGTACGACAAAAGTGATGGGCTCTTACTTAGTGCTCAGTGAGAGGCGGACACGTCGATCCTGCTAACAGGTGTCTTGCATTGACTTTGATGGGGCACGTGCTGTACTGGAAAGACACACGTGGCACAGCACGAAGTGTGTGCTATCCCCAGGAGGAGCCAACGTTCTCTTTCCCATACCTTTACGGAACTTAATTCACAGTCTCAGTGTTCCTGGAAGTGACTTCTTCCGCAGTGGAGCCTTCGGGTAGAATCGCTGACATCGACCTCAGTCTCTAAGAGACAGAACTCCTCAGGGCCTAATTAAGCAGAGTCCAGATTCATGACCCACAGCTGACATGAGAAACCTCGAACGGCTTTCAGCCGGCAAAGTCTGGGGAGGAACAGTGATAACTGATTACTCAAATTAGATAATCTCAATACATTATACTCTTTTAAATGGTAATTATAAGGAGTAAGAACTAGTGTAAAAAATAAAATTAAAAAATTCTTGAACAAGTAAAAATTGCCCCGTATTTTATCCTTTACTATAAGGTTCTTATTTAGTATTAATTCACAGACAATTCTTAAGATCCAAGTTATCAGATTTGCTAGCAAACAATACGCGATTAATTGCAGTATATCAGCTTGACCTTCATAAGCACCGCCAGCAGGTTTGGGACTTGTAGGCGTGTCTGTGAATGACTGACATATAGCCAGTAAACTGAGGCAAAAAGACCCACCCACAGTGGGGTGCCACCAATCAATTAGGTACACGGAAGGCGGAATAAACCAGGAAGTCTTTCCCCTGTCAGGAAGAGCCTGCGACTCAGCCATTGCCTTGAGAGGTCGTCTGCAGTGCCTGCGGCCTCTCACAGAGACCCAGGGCAGCGAGCTCCCAGGCCCTTCATCCCGCACTGCTGCCGGGTTCCTAGCTCTCCAGGACTCGAGGCCATTCGCATGCTTGCTTCTCTCACCTGGCAGACCCTTGGGACTCCACCACTCCTGATCCTGTCCGTCTATCTGGTAAGCCTCTTCTTTAATTGAACTTATATTTTATATTGTATTTGTTCCTCTAGAGAACCCGGACTAGTACACAAAGGATGCAAATTTTTTTAAAAGAAAAGATAGGTGGAAGCTTCAGATACACCCACATTGCAGACAGTTAGTTGTGACTCTGGGGAGTCAAATTATGGGAAAGAAAATTTTTGAGGTTGTGATGATGTAAGATGCTGTAATGTATGGAAAAAGCAAAGTTCACTTTTGAGGAAAAATGAATACACTGAACTATGAAAATAATTGTAACCTTCTCCAATTAATAGAAGCTTACAGTGTAACATAAATAATTATATTTCAAGTAGTTTGAAAATTCAGTAAAATTTGGGAAGATGCATAAACAAATTGTTTATGTTAGCTTTGAAAATAAACTACTTAGAATGTTTGCTTTCTACAGAAAAATTACTGTTGAATGAAGCTAACTAAATGAAGTGTTACTTTTTGGAATTTGGGCTAGGGATTTAGCTCAGTGATTTTGGCTCTTGCCTTGCAAGTGCAAAGGCTCGAGTTTGGTCCCCGGTGACCACATACAACAATGCTGGATGTAGAGACTCACACCCACCAGCAATCAAAACCAAACACAACAGTGCCAGGCATGGTGGCTCATGCCTGTGATCTCAGCACTTGAGAGGCAGAAGCAGGAGGATTGCTGTGAGTTCAAGGCTGAGCTCAAGGCCAGCCTGTACTACAAAAGCAAAACCCTGTCTCAAAAATAAATAAATAAATAAATGAATAAGAAAAAAGAAAAAAATCATGGAATTAGAATAAGTCATTACATTCAACAAGTAATTGCAAGAAAATTTAAACCTTTCCAGAAAAGAAGAAAGTGACCTGCATGTGAAGGCCTCCAATAAAGACATTACACTTTCACTTGTTACACATTCCACACCTTAGTAAACGTCATTGTCACAGCTCTCATATCTAACATGAATCACTTTGGTTTCACTTCAAGTCCAAGATTTTGTGCTCTCTGTATTGCACAGATGGAAGACAGTTGGTGGCTAAGCTCCCTTAGATCAGATAAGAGACTTGAAAATAAGTCTCACATACTGGAATCCTTCCCATTTGCTCATTCATATCTCTGTGCTTGAAAATAACAGTGGTGCCACTGCCCACCCCCTTCCCGATCCTATTGACACTGTGGGTCCTCGTACCAGAGTTGTTTTTTGTTTTTTGGGGTTTTTTTGAGACAGAGTTTTGTTTTTGTAGTTCAGACTGCCCCTGAACTCATACCAATCCTCATGCCTCTGCCTCCTGAGTGCTGGGATTGTAGGTGGGAGCCACCATTCCTGGCATTGTTGTATGTGGTACTGACTGCTGGTGGGCGTGAGTCTCCATGCCCAGTATTGTTGTATGTAGTAAATATTGATATTATCTTATATTCTTTTTTCAGTATTAATTATCCTTTGACATAATGAGGAAAATAGATTAGCTCATATTTGTAATTTCTGCAGATATACATTCTTTTTTACCTTCAAATTTCTCTGATAACATTTTTCCTTCTTCTTGAGAATGTCCTTTAAACCTTCTTGAAAGTTTCATTCTGCTTCCTCTTGAGTCAGTTTTTACAGGAATAAAGTTATGCTAGTATCTTTCTTGATGATTTTATTTGCTGTAAAAACATACAAAGTGTAAGCATAGTTATTTTAAGAATAAACTATTTTCAAAACACAGTAAAGTGAAATGAAAGAAACAAATATTCCATAAGACATGAACGTTGTGGCAAAGATATCTATCACCAAACCATAATCAATTTCTTCATGTTCACTGATATATGTCCTTTCTCCTTGTGAAGGAGGAATGAAGAATAAGTGGGAGGAGGAAACTGAAGAAAAAAGCTACATATATGAAAAAGAGCTAAGAGACACAGGAGAAAGCAAATAGAAAAGGAAAGAAACAGCAACAAAATAGAAGGAATAAAAGTAAAACAGAAATAATAGTAAGTGAAGGAATTACTTACAAGTGGAGTGCTGGTATTTGAGATGCTGCATGCCACAATCAATTAAAATCTTGAAAACCAGAAAATGTAAACTCTTTTGTGTTTTCCTTTTTTAAAAAATGTTTCTTATCTAATAATTGTGTTCATCAGGCTTTAATGTTAAGGAGGAGTTTAACAGCATCACTGAGCACCTCAGATTTCGCAGCACTGGTGTGTAATAATAGGCCAGAGTGCTCTGCTGGCATGCTTCAGTGTCATCTGAATGGCCACGACGTGGTCTCTTGCACAGATAAAACCTAATTCATTCTGACTTAAAGGCAGGAAGCAGGGAGACTCAGAGCTATCAGATTCACCCAGGCAGGCAGCGCGGAAACATAAAGCAGCGTTTACTTCTAAGTGTGTGTTATGAAAGAGAGCAGCCTGACGGAGAGCCGACGACCCAGATGCCGTTCAGGTGGAACTCTTCTCCAAATGTGACGCTCACTGTGACGTGGCATAAAGCTGTCATTCACTTCTCTTTTCCCAGCAAGGTCCATATCACATGTAATATAAGTGCCCTGGTAAGTAGACTATCCATCATAACGAATGATGCAAAGATGAACTGGATGGTCAAAGGCCCGAGGCACTGATCATTTACGGAATAAAAGCAAAGAACCTCTCGATCTTTAATAGCGTATAATAAGTATCTAATAGGCAAAAATGATTTTAGTTCTGAATTAGTTGGGTTTTAGTCAGTATACACTGGCTGTAACTTTACAAATGGGCTGAATGTCAGCAATGCATACCAATTCAGAACATATTTTCCTACAGGCAAATGTCAAAACGTGGTGCTTACATTTCCAGTCCAGTCCCTAGCACAGTCATTGCTTTAGTGTCTGGATGTATGAGAACACCTTTTGCGTCAGGAAATAGTTCACATTCTTGGCAAGAACAGTGATCATCAGGGATACCTTGTTACCTGCATAGAAAAATAAATGAGCAAGACACAAACAAGTATACATCATCACTTTAATTGTGAGGGAAAAAGAAATAGAGTAGAATGACACAAACTAGCAGGATATTGAAGTTAAGATGGGCACCCCAGCGTGAGTGAGACATGAAATAGATACTAACACTGAGGTTAAGATTTTCATTAGTGTGCGATGCCTTTGAAGGGAATGAAAAGTGGAAGAACCGGTGCAGCTTCAGATGATCTCTTGGGGCATCTTGGGTCAGGATTTCTCACCAGAACGTCCTCAGAGGTTGAGAATCATGGAGCCTTGTCATTCTTGCCTTAGTGCCATAGGGGAGAGCACTCTCTGGAGTGGAGAATTTATGGAACAGAGGAAATCCCTAAGAGAGCGGACACATTTATACCATCTGCCAACTCCGAGCCTACAACTGTTCTTCTGTGCCGTGAGGTCTGGGTAGCACATTTTTGCCATAATACACTAACCAGGGAAAGTTTCCTATGCATAGAAAACTGTGTGAAATACGAAGCAGAACTTTGTCTACATATACATGTATAACATACATACAGAAAATAGCAATTTTAAACACCCTGGAACAAGACCATGTTTGACATTTGAAGAAAATGACTAACTTGGAGTAGCTAGGGTAAAGAAAGACAAAAAAAAAAAATAAGTATTGGAAATGGATTAAAGCTGCAGCAGAGCTAAGGATTCCAGATGCTAATCAGATGTGCTGAGAATGGTTTAAGGTAGGGAATGATCTGACTTACATTTTTGAAATGTGTCTGTGGATAAAATAAGCAGAGGAAATATAGAAAGATAAAGTTGGAAACTATTACCCAACCTACCAAGAGACACTGAAGGATTCAAGTAGAGTGACAGCTTGTGGCATCGGAAAAATTGATTAGGTTTGATTGTATTTTAAACTTCACACCAAAGAATATGAAACAAAGCAGTGAAAGTATGTGGCAGGGAGACAGAAGTCCGTCAAAGGGCTCTGCCTGGGGTGCTTGGGAGCTGAGACGCTCTGTCTATTATGTCCAGGACAGGTGAGGACAGTTTCAAGTATCACCTGGGAATTAGACTCCTACTTGGGATACCAAGTTTAAGAAAGGGAATGGGAAAAAATGAGAATCAAGGTCCGTCAGGAACAGATACAAGTTCTCAATGTTGAATGTGATCTAAATGTATATCTACAATGTACCAATAATCTCAGTAATTGAAAAAAATAGAAAAACATATTGACTTGAACTTATTGCTTTCTTCAGTAATGAAGAGACCCTTGGTTTGATAATCACCGTGCATGCTCAGAATGTACTGACAGTGGTATGTTTACTTTTTCACTCCACAACCCCAGTTAAAGAGGATCCACTCATATGAAACTTTGCTGGCACAAAGGCCAAAAGAAAAGAAACACGATGCAACATGCATAGACATTTTTGTACATCTTTGCAATATATAATATTTACATTCCTCATCAGGAACTGGTGAAGATACATAACACATCTTCACTTGTTTTCCACCCCCTTCTCCTTCCTTTCTTTGTCCCCCCTATTATCTCTAGATCCCTTCCCATTTGAGAAAGACATTTCTTCCCACTTCTGTTTCTCTGTCTTTTATCTTGGTCTTTATACTCTGGGCATTTCATATGAGAGAAACCATGTGGTAGTTAAGCCTCTCTGTCTGATTTATTTCACTTAATATTTCAGTCAACATTATGGTCTCAAAGTTTGTCCACTTTCCTACTCATGCAGAGACTCTTAATGCTTCTTCTGTGAGAGTTTGATTGCATTCATTTCAATAGCACAAAACCTGTCCTCTGGCTGCATTCAGCCACAAATGGACAGGAAAGTACAGTGCTTCTCCTCAGATCTCTAAAGTCAGTGAGGGATTACCTGACAGAGTACAGTGAATAAAAACGGCCATGATGGAAGAAAATAAGAAGAAGGGTAAATATTTAAAGAATGGAAATATGATCTAATCTATCATGATTCCGGGCTATGAAGCTACAACTTTTGCTATAAGAACATATGAAAGGAATAAGAGACAGGTAGTAAAGAATAAGAGGAAAGGCTCCGATGAGACTGGGAAGCAGTGGTAAGGAGAGATCAGCATGCGGAAACAGAATAGGAAGACACCAGATACAACAAGGAAGCTACTGACTAGGATGGCATTTCCTACTGAGCAAACACATGGCAGCAGAGGCAGTCCTGCAGGATGTGTTTGACGCTACTCATCCTCTGCCCACCTCTTCAGAGCTGTTGGAGCAGGCGCAGACAGGACACCCCAAGAGCTCTCAGTCATGTGGGCCAGACAGCACAGAAGCTAATACTCGGCCAATTGAATTATTTAACTAAGAAATTTGAGTTTGGTAAGATTGTGTTTGAAAGATGAGAAGAATACAGAAATTAGAAATTATTGAACTCAAGAAGTAGACAGACATTCAAGAACAGAATGGGCCCGAGATGCCTGTGATGAAGAAATGTAAGCTATTTTAAACTACCTTGAATTATAGAGAAGAAATAATGTAAAGAAAAGGCTTTCAAACTTGTAAAAATAAAACCTACACAAATCCACAGGAGATTGGTGAACAGAGAGAAGAGTAAAGCAAAAGTGGAGTTCCGTTGTGGACAGCGCAGGACAGGAAGCCCAGCTGCGCACACATCTGTTCTTTGTTCATTCCACAGATTTCTCTTTCTATGGACTTGTCATCCCCGGGAAGCTGACATAATACAGTTCCCATAACCTGAGGTAATTTCTGCTTTTGGAATCTAAGATCCTGTCAGAACAGAAGGTTAGAGAGAGGAGTGACGAAAATCTTCCTCTGGGACTGTGGGAACATTGCACAAAGGCTGGAGTGGGGAATTTGTTCAGCGATTGTTTCTCTTTCCCACACTGCTAAATGAATATCCTCTCTTTCTTTTTAGATTTTAATTACAAGTTCATGCAAGCGCTGGAAGAAGGACATCTGATCACTGTTTTGAAGTGAGATTGAAGAGAAGTTATGCATATTACCACTGGTGAAGTTAAACCTCATTAGACTCTCTTGCCCATCTCCCAACAGAGATCCTAAATTGGACATCTTTGATCTCTCTATAGTAGGTGGCTATCTTCTTATCGCAAACATGGGGATAATCACTACATTTTGTCTTTAAGCTTGATTTCGAGGGCTAAGATCTACAACGTGGTATTATTTGTAGCGATTTCATTTGTGGCAGCTACTGATGGTAACAACTAGAAAACATTTAGTTCTCTTCACTGCTTTCAGTACATGTCAGAGGGAAAGTGTTGGAGAATGGCGGGTGACCGGTTCTGACGGTACAGGAGAGGCAACCAAGCTCGCACTAGGGAGGAAAATTCTCACCTTTCAGAAAAAACTATGTAGAGGAATTCTTGGTCTTTAGAAAGCAAAGAGGAAGCATTCATTGTGCATGAGTGGAGAACTTCTTATAATATTTCAAACTATGCAGCCAAGATTTTTTCTTGATATATTTGATTACTCAAATTAAAGCCTATAAAAATTAAAAGAAAATTCAGTCTTTTAGTCTTTTCTCAATATCATAGATAATACATAAGACAAAAATCAGTTTGCTCAATACTTATGTAATTGATTTCCTTTTGAAGAGCTTGGAAGTAATCAATTGAAGAATAGAGAACATTAAAAATGTTTTAGTCATAATATTTTAAATATGTACAATGAAAATAAGGGAGCTTTATGGAACATTTTTATTCTTGTCAAGTGGTAGACCATATTAGTTACCCAGAAACATACTGAGTTATTAAAAATGAACTTTTAAGTTTTGCTAATAAATACATTCAACAGTATATGAATAAATTGTTTCTTTATGTATAAGATTTCCCTTTAGTGACCAGACACTTATGAATTCAGTTGCATATCCTTCTATTTATATGTACATTCAAATCAATCAATCAATACACAAACATAGTTCACAAGTTTGATACCAAACCTCTATGCAGGGCTAGCAACACACGGGGCCATTAGTTAAACCCACCTCAAAAGAAAAGTAGGTAACAATCCTGAGACTAACATTTTACACAATCTTGAGGAAAAACAGTTTTTTTTATTAATTAAAAACTTTCCTAACATAAATTTTAGATTTGAATAGTAGAACTTGTTTCGGGAATACATTTTTGAAATATATATTTTAAAGAAAATTATACTTCCTTCGATATAAAAATCCTAACTATCCTCATAGGTGAAATAAATAGTGCACAGATAGGTACATATCACATCTTTTCTCTGGTATGAGAAAATGAAGATGTAAATGAGTCCTAGCATTGTGTGTTATATATTGTGAAATAGAAAATGCTCAATGTAAAATAAGGTGAAAGGGGACAATGTTGAGATTGTAACAAAAAAGTAAGGAAACAAATTTTATGTATATGGGGGGGTGGTAGGGTGGGTAGGGCTATGGGAAAAAATGAGAAT
>PVIR01014210.1:0-40683 GCA_004026965.1 Petromus typicus | reverse complement strand
AAATCCACATTGAAATATTTAGTAGTGCAGTGCACTTATGTCAGTGATTTACTTTGAAGGTCTCAACATGTAAGAGTAGGCAGCCCCCTTCCTCCCACTCCTGGGATCCGACTCAGCTCTGTTGCGGCACTGGACACACTAGGCAAATGCTCCACCACTGAGCTACACTCTCAGACATGGGTATTCATTTTTTTTTTTTTTAAGTTTTTTGAGACAAGGTCTCACTTTGTAGTTCAGGCTGGTCCTGAGCTCAGCCTCAAATTTAGCAATCCTCCTGCCTCTGCCTCCCAAATGCTGGGATTACAGGCATTAGCCACCACGCCCAGCATTGTGGCATGTGGTACTGATTGCTGGTGGGTGTGAGTCACCACGACTGGCATTATTGTATAAGCCACCAATATTCTTTATAAAATTATTTCAATTGTTATGATTGTTTGAAAATTTCCCTAGGAAAATGTGGAGGAAAAACCTGTGCTTTTAATTACTCTGCCCTCTCATCTTGCCTGTGTAAACCAACTGGAAATACATGAAGTCGGCAGGGGTCCCATTCTTAGAGTCAGGATTGTATCTTTAAAAAAATCTTTACTGTTGGGCCGGGGAGTTAGCTCAGTGGTTCCGGCGCCTGTCTCGCAAGCTCAAGGACCCGGGTTCGATTCCCCGGTAACCACATAACAATACTGGGTGTGGTGACCCACACCCAGCAGCAACCAGTACCACATACCACAGTGCCGGGCATGGTGGCTCAGGCCTGTAATCCCAGCACTCGGGAGGCAGAGGCAGGAGGATTGTGATGTGAGTTTGAGGCTGAGCTCAGGGCCAGCCTGAACCACAAAAGCGAGACCCAGTCTCAAAAAAAAAAAAAAAAAAAAAAAAATCTTTACTGTAAAACATAAACCATGCTGACTGTGGATTGCACTCCTGTAATCCCAGCACTCAGGCAGAGGCAGGAGGACTGCAGGGAGTTGAGGCTACCCTGGGCTACGCAGTGAGTTCAAGGTCAGCGCATGAACTACAAAGGAGACCCTCTCTCAAAAAATAAAGCAAACAAAAACAAACCAAACCACCCTTCTCCTCAGATGCACATGCAGAATGGCTTTAGTGTTTCATTATGTGCGGCCCCTGGCTCAGATGAGAGAAGCGTGCAGTTGGTGCCTCTGCTTAAGACGCCTGTTTCCCAAATCAAACTCTTTTTTTTTTTTTAAGGTTTTGTGAGACAGGGTCTCGCTTTGTAGTTCAGGCTGGCCCTGAGCTCAGCCTCCAACTCACATCACAGCAATCCTCCTGCCTCTGCCTCCCAAGTGCTGGGATTACAGGCGTGAGCCACCATGCCCGGCACTGTGGTAATGTGGTACTGGTTGCTGCTGGGCGTGAGTCTCCATGCCCAGTATAGGTATGTGGTTACCGGGGATCAAACCCGGTCCTTGCGCTTGCAAGATAGGCGCTGGAACCACTGAGCTATATCCCTGGCCCCAAAATCAAACTCTTAAAGATGGCATCTGCCCTGACTATAGCCCTCAGCATGATGAAATGTATTTGCTGAGCTTGGCATCCCAAGATGAAATGCAAGGCTCATACAGTGCCAACAGCAAATCAAAAGACAATGCCAAGAATAACAGACATTTTATGGCGGAGGGGCAGTTACCTAATAAATTGAGAGATGCAATGTTTATATCTTCAAGAAAAAATTTCTGGGCTTAATTACCTTTATCGAGAGATGCTCCAGCCATATGGTAAAAGCTCAATGCAGTGTCCACATCATTAATATTCTTTAGAAAAGTAAAGAAGTTCTCCACTTCCTGAAACGTCAGACCCTGAAAAGAAAAGACAGAAAGGTAAGGAGGACTGTAGCAAAAAGCAGTTCAAAATGACTACAATTCTGCAACTCAGAATCTGTGCTCAAACCAAATGTGTTGCATACCTATCATCCCAGCACTTAAGGCTGAGGCAGTAGGATCATGAATTCAAGCTCTGATGCATACTGGGAGTGAGTTCAAGGTCAGACTGGACTACATAGCAAGACCCTGTCTCAACCAAATAAACACACACATACAATCTGTATAGAGGCTGAATAAAATGGTCAAAGAATGTCAAATTCTAGTTTACCCTGAGAAAAGCAAATTGGCTAATTGCTTTCCCCTCACACGTAAAATCCGATATAAAGCTAATGAAAATAATTCAAAAAGTGTTTTCCAATTAGTCCCACTGTCTATCATGACACTGCTAAGTGGGCTGTACCCACTTGATCAGTTACTCATCCTAAGAAGAAATATCAGAATTGGGACAGTCATCTGAATGATCTGCTCACAGGCCAGATGAGCTCTTTGAGGCTTAGGCCAATTAAAGGAATCACCAAAGCCAGAGATGTGGGGGAAGGGTTTCAATAGTTAGCCCAACCCAAGAACCAGGAAGGCTGTTCATTAGCTCAGTTTAAAAGCTACCAACAAAACAATTTTCCCCTTCACTTTAAAAGGATGACAGTCTATGAATAAAGAAACTGATTTCAAAGATTTGCTTTTCTCAGCTCTATTTCTATGGCAGCTCAGAGGAAGTATCTGTAGAACAGGGGTTGTGGGGAGGTCCTCTACTGAGGGGACTGTCTTATTTGCTGTCCTCACTTCTCACACATCTGCTGTGATGGAAGTGATACAGTTTCTAAGGAGTGAAGACATGGAGAGTGGCCTAGCCACTCTTAACGATGCATCAGATCCTTAATAGATAGCAGATGTTGACAAGCTTCTACTTAGTGCTGTTTCTTTTTTGACTTTCATTTTCTCAAACTATAAAGCCTGAGAACCCACACCAGGCTAGCAGTAAGGAGGGAACTTCAATACAGACAACTCACAGTTCTTTCTTGGTATGCTCCAAACTGGGTCATCATTCTGATTGTCACATGACTGTGTATATTTTTTTTTCCCCTTGAGAATGGAACAACTTAAAAAAACCTTTTTATTACAAATATTGTGAACAGAGAGGAAGGTGCACAAAATATGAATATATGACTCAATGAACACCAATCGAGTCTCCATTCTGGGTAATGAACAAACTGCTGTCAGAGCTCCAGCAGCTCCTTCCCTCCCTCGACACTTTCTTCCCCAGTCTGAAGTCCAGCCCCCGCAGTCCCAGTGGTAAACACCATGCTGACTTTCAGGAGACTGACCTCCTTGACTTTAAAATTTAAACAGCATGGCTACCTACTCACACACCCTTAAGCAGAAATAGCTTAATTTTATATGTTTCTGAACTTTATAAATGGAATTATGCAGTATACACTGTTACATGTGGCTTCTGTCTTTTTTTTTTTTCTTTTTTTTGAGATCGGGTCTCGCTTTGTAGTTCAGGCTGGCCCTGTGCTCAGCCTCAAACTCACATCACAGCAATCCTCCTGCCTCTGCCTCCCGAGTGCTGGGATTATAGGTGCGAGCCACCACGCCCAGCACTGGAATGTGCTACTGGTTGCTGCTGGGCGTGAGTCTCCACGCCCAGTATGGTATGTGGTTACTGGGGATCGAACCCGGGCCCTTGCGCTTGCAAGACAGGCGCTGGAACCACTGAGCTAAATCTCCGGCCATCCTCCTTTTTTTTTCTCCTGAGACAGGGTCTCATTTTTGTAGTTCAGGCTGGCCCTGAGCGCAGCCTTGAACTCACAGCAGTCCTCCTGCCTCTGCCTCCCAAATACTGGGATTACAGGTGTGAACCACCATACCCAGCACTGTGATATGTGGTTCTGATTGCCAGTGGGCATGAGTCTCTATGCCTCACATTGTTGTATGGGGTTAGCAGGGATGGAACCCAGTCCTTGTACTTGCAAGGCAGGTGCTCGAACCACTGAGCTAAATGCCCAGCCTTGTTCATGGTTTTTTTTTGTGTGTGTGTATCTGTACTTACTTCACTTTTACTGTTTTAAAGTATTTCACATGATTGTATCACAATTTGCTTATGTGTTCCAAATAGGCTATTTCCAGCTTTTGGATATTATGTAGTACATATGTATTCAGGGATTCATTCAAACATTTTGTGAAGTACTGTATCTATTATATACCAAGGACCATAATTATTGGCAGTAGACTCCAAGTCCTATGTTACATCCTTTTCTCCTCATTTAAGATCATTCTCTTGGCCTAGAATTGGAGGGTCCAAGTTAATAGATGCTGTCGTATGCTATTCAGTATAAGCACTATGCTGGACTCGGTCTTAGGGAGCAGAATACCACTGGGTAGCGCACCAAGTCCCCATCACCCCCCCTGTTAAACAGGTCCAGGCCTGGTTCCCAATGCTGCCAGTTCCATATTCCAGTGTCCCAGCTTCTTGGAAACACTGCTCAGGGCAGCGTGCATATGGTGTTCTCTGGCCTTTACCGGGAGCACTTACTGCAGTAGTGCAAGTGACCATAGGCTGTGTCCCACCAATTGAATGCTGCAGCTGAGGAGGTGAACATCAGTAAGTCTGCCACCCTAGGCAGCCCTGCCCTGCCCAGGCCAGGGGGCAGGAGGTGGGGAAAGTGTGAAGGTCAGAGGAGAGCTCAAGAGAATCACTCTGAAACTAAGTAAACAATCCTGTACTGTGGCCAGAATCCTTCATGTTGGCATGATTCACAGATATGGCTTCCTTCCTACAGGATGAGATTCTAGAAATTAATAGCACGCATGGAGGGCCAGCTGCAGAAGGTGATGCAGGAAAATAAAGGAATGCTCTCATCAAAAGTAATACCCAACCAGTAATGCTGTCTTTGTGCCCTGCAGGTGTTCATGAGAGCATGGCTTGACTAGAGTCACACAAAGGACAGCCTGATCCCTTGTGAGGAGCTCTGTCTGCCGCGGGGGACATTATCAGATCTTCGGCGAGGGTGACAGTGACTGGTAGCTAGGGCAGTGGAAGGAGTCGCAGACTGATGCCTCACCAGAGCTATAGGGGTGGCGAGTGATGAGAATAGCTCAGTCTGCTTCGAGGCAAACGCCAAGCTGCAGTCCCTGTGGGAAGGAGAGTAAATGCAAAGACAAGAACATGGGCAAATTTTTGACCAGTGGGATACTGTTTCTTACAAGGAAGTTGTTCAGTCCTTATGTTCAAGAGAAGCTCCCAGTGCCCAATGAAGCCAGTGGGTGGGCTGTGGCCACTTTGAGACTGTCCTGCTCAGCCGGAATGCAGAGAGGTATGTACGGCCCGCCTCACACTGCACAACTGCTGGGAAGAGCCTAGAAGGTGGAAAGGAGGCCCCTGTCTCTCAACATCGGACAAGGAATATCTCTGCCAACAGGTTCTTAGAGCTCGGCAGCTACCAGGGCAACACATTTGGTACCAGGCTTGACCCAGCATCACCAGATTCATAAGCAGACTATACCACTGTCACTGACCGAGCCCCAGACCCTGAAGATCGTTTGGGCAGCAGAGCCTTCTCTTTTCACTGTGTTCACTGCGTCTCCTGGCAAGGTGCTCCCACGAAGGCCCTGCAGCACGCTATCTGCAGTCAGTATGCACAGGACTCTGACCTTTCACTGGGCAGCAGTGGTGGTGAAACCCTAAAGAAACTGCACATAGTTTCCTGCAGTGTGCCAGCCTCCTGGGTTTACTGAGCCTGCAGCACGAGGCACTGCTGTGTGCCTCCTCCTGCATTTGGAGGTCCATTCCCCTCATTTTAAGACAATCAGGGCTGCTCCAACTAGTTCTGTGATCAGCTCTGCAACTGTCCTGAACAGGCCAGTAGGATGCCAGCTTCTTACTCAGGCACCTGGAGGGCTGGGTTTGGTTTTCCTCATGGGGTCCTACTGATCTGAATCTCAAAAAGACATCTGGAAATCGGGAGTCAGAAATATAAGCAAAATGCAACTGTTATTTGAAGATGATGCACAGAAAAGCAATGGATTTAACCCCTCTGAAGCCTGAGATCCTTCCACTACAGTGGCTATTTTCCCTGTTGTCTTTGCTTTGGAGGAAGCATCACCTAGAAATTATTAAAATTCCCAAATGAAACAGCTATGCAGTAGTTATCTGCTTCTAGGTAAACTCTCAAAAGTAATAAATTAAAATAACAAAAAAAGAGTACAATATCACTGGACTAATAGCACAGGATATACAATCCTACTACTTTGGACAGATATACTGAGACCACTTTACTTTCCCTTCCACAAGATGACAGGCAAAGGTAAAAGCATCCAAATTTCTACTGACGGATGATAGGCTAAGCAAAATGTGGCACACATAACACACATAGACACATTGGAATAGTATTCAGCTTTTGAAAGGAGGGATATTTGATACAAGAAACATGGATGGGCCTTGACATTACACAGATGAAACAAGCCAGCCACAAAAGGACAAAAACCAACCGTAAGGTTGCCTCTACAGAGTGGTCACATTCATAGAGACTGGAAGTGGGGTGGTGGTCGCTAGGAGCTGGGGAGATAGGGAATGGGAGTTTTGTCTAGTGGGTAAGGAGTTCCAGGAGGGAAGGAGAACAGAGTTCTGGGGGTGGATGCTGAGGACAGCTGCTCAACGATATAAACACACTCAATGCCACTGAACTGTACACTGAAAATGGTTAAAGTGGTAACTTTTATAGTATATATAGATAGATACATACGTACGTATTTTTAAAAACATAAATAATACATGCTGAAGATTTTAAGAAACTTTTCTTACTAAAACATGGATTCCTGTAAGGGATAGGGATAGAAGACGGAATTATTGAAAGGATTTTTGAGGTCTTTTAGTTAACATAAAATCCCTAAAGTAGAAAGGACATTCTAGAGAAAATATTTCACTCTAATATTTGCTAGTTAATATTTTGTGAAACATCAAACACTACAGTGCAGGACCAGACTGCTCATGCTAGGAATTATTTGAGGACACAGGGAGAGATGGAGAACAACCTGAACTGAATGGCTATTCATTTGATGATTTAGAAAAACAGTGGGGCACAAATCACATTATGTCATTGTTAAATCTAAATGTATAACACTTTGCCTTTATTGCAAGGTATAATAAGAAATATCTACTGGGCACTTACTAACTACTCAGCCCTGTGCCAAGAACAGTGAGAGAATAAAATGACATTGGACAGGGGCCTTGATTTTATGGAGCTTATAACTTAGACAGGCTCCCTGAAAGAAAAGACGCCAGTTCCAAAATTCTCCTGTCTTAGTACCTACCTTAGTAGAAAATTCAGAGGGTTATTAGAATAAAAGTAAAGTAAGATTATCACGTGAGCTTTGTGGATGTTAACATGAGAACTGAAAGTGTTTGCTTATTCCAAGTTGAGTATAAACTAGATTATAGTGTATGTATAATCTACTGGCAGGTGATTTGAATGGTAGACATAGCAGTCAAAAGAAATATCCCTCTCCTCAGGCTTGGTATCAAAGGGATTTTCTGGACCTACAATGGGGAGGGAGAAAATGGAGAAGCCATCTTCCATGACAAACTAGTTACCTTCCTACTTTTGGTAAGACAGGCTTCTATAAAACTGGGCACTAGATGCCTCACAAAGGAAGTGGACTAGAGACTTCTCTGGGTTGCATACAAATGGTTTTAACATTAGTAGGTGGTAACCAAGTTAATCCTTTTCAAAATCTTAAATTTTAAAATCTTAAACTTTAAAATCAATCAACGTAAGAAAAATGTCATGATCTTGTTTTCACTTTTTCTTTTTTGTGTGTTGGGGATTGAACGCAGGTAGGGTACATGTTTAGCATGCACAGACCAAGGGTTCAAACCTCAATACCGAAAAGAAAAAAAGTAAAAAGGGCACAGGATGCAAGTTGGTGGCAGAGTGCTTCTCCTGGACTGTATGATATCCTAGGTTTGGTCCCGAGCACCACACACACAAAAAACAACCCCCAAGCCCTCCAAAACCAGTTAAATATAAATATACCATATGATTCAGTTATTTCACTCCTAAAAATACCAAGAGAAAAGAAAATACAAGCCCATATAAAGACTTGTATATAAATGTTCAGAACACCATTATTTATAACAGCTCACAAGTAAAAACATTTCAATTTTTTTTTTCTTTTAAGGTTTTTTTTGAGACAGGGTCTCAATTTGTGGTTCAGGCTGGCCCTGAGCTCAGCCTCCAACTTACATCACAGCAATTCTCCTGCCTCTGCCTCCCGAGTGCTGGGATTACAGGCGTGAGCCACCACGCCCAGCACTGTGGTCTATGGTACTGGTTGCTGCTGGGCGTGAGTCTCCATGCCCAGTATTGTTATGTGGTTACCGGGGATGGAACCCGGGTCCTTGCGCTTGCAAGACAGGCACTGAAACCACTGAGCTATATCCCGGGCCCTCAATTGTTTATTATTTGATGAATGGACGCATTGTAATAATTTGAACAATGGAATATTAGTTATTATTTGGCAATGGAAATATAATGACCCATCAATATAAGCACTAGCATAGATAAACCTTAAAAAATTTATGCTGAGTAAAAGAAGTCAGACCAAAAAAAGGCTATATCATTATATGATTGCATTTAAATGAAATGTCCAGAAAAGACAAATCTATAGAGACAGAGGGCAGATTTATGATTAGCTGGGGCTAGGACAGAAATGAGGATTAACTGAAAACTAGCATGAGGGATCTTTTTGGGGTGACAGAAATGTTCTAAAACTGGATGGCTCTGATGATTGCATAACTGTAAATCTACTAAGGAATCAATGAACTGTACATGCAGAATGGATGGTTTTGACAGTATATAAATTATGCCTCAATAAAGCTGTTTTAAAGAATAAAGTACAGTTGGAACAGGTGAGAAAAGGGGTAAGGAAAGTTTGGCTTCCTCTGGAGCTAACTGCAAAGCCAGATATCCAGTGCTGACTGGTCATGGGTGAGTGTAAGTGTACTGGAATAGAAGATTCCCCAGCTCTGTCTTTTAATCACTTACAGCAAATCTATTTGTCAAGTTTCATTCCAACTGCCCAAGTTTTCTCTATCATCCATTGAAAAGATAAAAGTTTCCTTTCTCCTTCCTTACGAAACACAACTCTCCCCAATTATGTCCAACCTGCTTCAGTCTGCTTCATAAAGTATCCTCCCGTCGTAAACCCTAGGCTTCTCTTCAACTGCTGCCTGCCAGCATGGGAAATTACACCATTTCCGTTACGTTTGTGCAAGCATCTAATCTCCCTGAAACATTACTTTCTTCCTATCTCCATTGCTCCTGCTCACAAAATGTCAGTGATGTCCCACTGTCAGCCTGATAAACCTCCAAACTTCTTAGTCTAGGATTTAAAGTCCTGTTTCCACAACTTTCCTTTCTAGCTGTCTCCTTAAGGACCCAAGGCTGAAGTCTGGTGACACTGGTTCCTTGTGAGGAATCCTGGTGAGCAAGGACAGCAATGGTTAGGAGATTATGGACCATAAAAAAAGACATGCTCTCCTAGCTTTGGATCATAGTGTCACCTTTAAGACACTATGGAATATCTGGTAAAAAAGGTTCAGAAAAACATTTTTCATCTGAAAAGTGAGAATTCTATTTACTATGTGGGATTGCTGTGGTACCTAAGGAGAAGATACGTTAAAAAGTTTACCACAGCTGGGCAAGGTGGCACACCCCTGTCATCTCAGAACTTGAGGGGCTGAAACAGGATGAATGCTGAAGTTTAAGGCCAGCCTGAACTAGAAAGTGAGGCCATGACTCAAAAAGCCAAAAATATTTAGCATATAGAAAGTACTCAATTAGTAGCAGGGAGAAGTTCTTACATAGTAAGCTAGTGGGCTCATTATCACAGAGCTAGTGGTAATGAATTTATTCTATCACACTCTAAGGTAGATGCATTCCAGTATGTATAGAGACAGATAACAGGAAAGACCAAGGTAAATAAAACTGGGGAGTATTTAAGAAATATACTTGTACCTATATACTGAGCTGAATGAATTGGTTTAAGAAAGTCCTGACAATTTCTTGACAATTCCTCAAAGGTTCCTAATATTGAGAAGCACTACTTTAGATAAATAATACAGTTTGGAGAACTATAGCCTTATGAGGAGGAAAAGACCTGCAAAAGGAATCCTTGCTTTATGGTAGTGGGAAACCTATGGCACGAGGCTGCAGTGGGTTATTTGTATCACTGAAAGCTCTAAAAGGTTTGCTATCACTGGTCTAGACTCTAGGTGGGCCATTAATTTCTCTTTCTCTGGTTCTAAATTCCCAAAGACACAGTGATAGCTAACAAGGCTGGCACAAAGACAGAAGGAGAAAAATGACTATAAAACACAGCATGGTCATTAAGTTATATGCAAACATTTATTTAATACCAGCACTAGGACCCTCAATCTTTTGGGTCATTTGATATTTTGACACAGAAATTAATTAACAGAAGGAAAATGAAAACTTACATCTTCATGTTAACAAGTCCTAAGTAGAATAAAAGAAGCAATTAGAAATCAGATGGTGATTCCCCTTTAATACAAAAATGGTCCTAGAGAGATGGACTGGTAACCTCGGGGACAAGGGGCCCTTCAGTAAGTTTCATTTTAGTTAATTGCTATGCTCACAACTATTTAATCAACATCAGAAGACAATCAATCTTAATATCCTTGCTAAGCTAGAAATTCTGGCCAGAAGTAATTCAGCACCCGAGATTTTCCTCATCCGACCAAATTTGTCCTTTCACTTCAGAGCTCTTTTGCAAGGTCTCGGGTCCTAAATTAACTCCTGCCAGAGCTAAAACACTTTATTCATTTCAGAGTGATATCTCTGACACTCAGTTTATTGCTTTTAAATATAAATTTATAATAAAATGTGAATTAGGCATTCATGATAAGTATCCTAAGGTCAAATCAATGTCAGGACTAACCTTTAAAAATAAATCTGATCAAAACGAAGGAGTGTTTCCTAATGCAAATACCATGTTTCCTGCAAAGGGGCTAAAAAAAAAAAATTCCACCTGAACACCTATAATCAATTTTCTGAAATCACAATTTCCAGCGGACAGAGCCAGATATTGGTAGTAAAAGTGCTCAGTGGGAGAGAAATATTTCTCTCCTTCACTTTCCATTAATGACTAGTTTCCTCCACAGCCAAGAGAAAACCTGCTGTGGAAAAGGCTGACATCTCAGAGCCCACTCCAGCCTCGCTGCAGTCAGCAGCTGGCTCAGGGGTCCTTTCAGCTTTTCAACATACTAGACAAGGAGGAAGAAGTCTAGCTGAGAAGCGCTCTCCCCCAACCTGGGGCACTGCTGTTCACACAGGAGTCACTGCACAAAGTCTGAGAAGACTGGGACAAATATAGCTAGCCTATTTCTTCTGCTCAGGTATTTTTAAATTTTTTATTTTGACTCATTATTTTTTCCAAGTTGTATTGTTTTTCTCTTTCCTTCATTGAGATTTTGGGAGGATCGGGGTTTTTCTCCTCTCTTTTTGAACTTTTTTCTTTTAATTTCTGTGATTGTTAATTGATTATGTCAATTTGAGTAAGAAACGCTCAACTAAATCGGATCTCTGCTGTCGTAAGAGTCTTAAAGATAGAATGGTCGTTATGGCAAGCAACTAGGACAAACTTCTCATTCCCTGAGGCCATAAGGCTGGGTGATTTGTCTATAATGACCATAGAGAGTTTTGGGTCAGGACCTTAACTCAAATATTCTAAGAAGCTTCATGTCTACTGTCCTCACTACTGGGATCTCTCGTAGAACACTTTTAGTACCAGGTCAGTCTTCCGGTCATGGGTAAATGCTAATCACTAATCACTAATCACTATCCAGTGAGAAGGGATGTGGGTTAGGGAAAAAGAAGATCTGTGCTCTACTTTAGCCCAGGCACTGCTCTGTATGTGTCCATGGACGCATGATCTTTCAGACTCTTGATTTCCAAAAACATTGTGTATCTTCGAGCCTCTTCCAGAAGGCTGCTAGGGTTATCTCCTTAAACAAGCATACAACCATGTCATTTCACTGTTCAACCCTTCAGTAGCTTCTTGCTGAGCTGTGAATAAACTCTACACACTGCTCCCACGGTTCGCGCGTCTCCGACTCATCTCGGGCCATCCTCCTCCTTGCTCAGTATGCTCGGACCATGCTAGCTCCCTTTCAGTTCCTGTAAGCTTTGTCTTTTCTGCCAATTGCGTCTCCATCCTCCTTCCCAAAATTCATGTATTGCAGCCCCCCTGTGTGGCTTATCTTTGGAGATGTGGACTCAAAAGAAATAAGGTTAAATGAGGTCACAGAGGTGGGCCCTAACACAATAGGGTTAGTGTTCTTAAGAGAAAAAAAACACAAAGCATTCCTTTTTTTCTGTGTGGACATGAAAGCTTATGTTAGTATACAGTTTCCAGAACTGTAAGAAAATAAATCTCAGTGGTTAAAACCACTCAGCCGATGGTATTGTTACAGCAGTCAAAATAGGTGAGCGGATTGCCTAAGTTTTGCATATAACACATGGCCCTGTCTAGGACCTTCCTTCCTCCTGCTTCTCTTCTCTCTCTTTCCTTCCGTCCTTCTTATCATTCTTACCTGTCAACTGGACCACTGCAATCAAACAGTGCTCCCAAAGGCGATCAGTTCCTTCCATTTCCCCAAAACCAAAAGATGTCTTAATGTTTACCTCACTGGATTCTCTCTGTCAATGTGACAGAGAACCTGCGTGTCCTGGGTCTTCTCTTCCTTGGCTCTGATTTCACTGTTCTGTAGGTATCTTTCCTGGATCTTCTAGATTTCCTTTCTTAGCTGCTTAAATTTAGTGTTCCACTGGGTTCTTTCCTTAACACAAACATAGTTTTTCTCCTTCTGTGTAATACCCACCTTGGGAAATCACTTCCATTGTTATGGTTTTAACCCTAACAGTTTACTGATAAATATCCAGCTGCCTGTTGATTGATACTTGAATAGTCCCCTAATGTCTTAAATATAAGACATTCACACCTGCAACTCTTTATCTTTCCACCCAAATTAGTCTCTCCTTAGAAATTCTCAATCTCAGTGCATGGTGCCCCCTTTGGCTGAAAGTGAAATATGGGATGATTCTGTACTCTTTCCTCAGCCCTGCCTGATGCTCATTTTTCCCTCTTTGTGTGCAAGTGCATGGATGAATTAATTGGTGGTACTCCTTACTTCACGATACATCTCTTCCTTAGTTTGGTGCCTTTGCAATAACCAGCTGATCCTACAGTTTCTTTTCTTTCTCCAGCCAAAGCAACCCACCTTTCCGTCTTTGAAGTGCTTCTTGAGCTGCTTCTGCATGGCGGTCAGCTTCTTGGACTGCACCCCACTGTAAGCCAGCAGCATGCCACCGAACTGCCGCTCGGTTATTCTACCATCCACTGGGTCGTGGCGTTCAAACTGGAAGGGAAACAGAAACAGCACTCCCAGAGTCAGATGGAAACTATTTTGACATGGAGCAACTCTGTTAGATGCCAAAATAGCTGATGGCTGTATTTCCAAGCTACAATTTTCAGCAAGAACTCAAAAAAAACTACAAAGAAACAGAAGTCTGGGGTCAAACTTGCAATCCTCTTGTGTCGGCCTGCCCAACTGATGGGATTACAGGCATGCAACCTACACACAGCTATTAGTTCTCCTTTGCAGATGAGAAACTGAGGCACTCTGCAGCTACATGTGGCAGAGCTGGGCTCAAACTCTGTCCTGGGTGGGTCCAACAACTCTCAGCATTACACTGCTTCTGGCTTCTAAGCAGCAGTACACACACAACCTGCATGGTTTTTTGAGACAGGGTCTTGCTTTGTAGTGCAGCCCGGCCTTGAACTCACTCTATAGGCCAGGCTGGTCTTGAACTTGTGGAGCTCCATTCAGCCTCCTGAATGCTGGGTTTGCATTATGTTGTTCTGGATAAAGTAATACAGCCATGGGCCTTATAAGTTATATTTAAGTGAGAAGTATAACTATTTCCAAAGAAATCAGCATCATCAATATTAAGTGAAAGCCTCTTTTTCAACTCAGCTACTCAATATTTCATGTTTGTCAAAACATCACTTCTTTAGAGCTGATTAATTTCTGACAATACCAGAAGTTTTCAGGATTCAATGTTAGTTTGATTTATGGCTTAATTTACTGTCCTGAAACAAAACAGAGAGCTGACAAAATTTTGCAAACGGCACACTTTCTGCAGTGTTTTAAACAGATTTTCAGTAAAATCTGACACCTGGACAAGAGTCGTAGCTGCACAGCTCATGCAGAGGCTTCTCCTGAAATAAAGCCATGGCCCTCGCACTCCGGGTGAGCCTAAATAAGGACTGCGTGTTCGTGCTCCCTCGGCTGGAGGACGTCACAGCTGGGCGGCAATCCTGGATGTTTGCACTGGACGAGTTTTCAGCTCTATCCCGTTAGATCTGAGGCTGAAAGCCTTCTTGTCCACAACACTGGCAGCAGCCACTGCTTGCTGAGGCTTATGAAAGGCTTCATTCTCTTTTCCCCATCAGGACAGAGCTTCTGTTATGTGTCAGAGGCGGTAAAGACGGTTGTCAGTGGAGATCCCTGAGAAACAAGTTCAGGGTTCCAGCTGGTATTTTTACTACTGTTCCTTGAAAGTTCAGACTTAGCTTTTGGTAATGGAGCCTATTTTTTTTTTTTTGGTAATGGAGCCTATTTTTATTGTTTTTAAACAGCAAGGACTGAAAAGCCTTAATATTTATAAACTTTGGCTCACGTGTGTAGTGTGGCCCACTCTATACTTGTTAGTTCAGCACTGTAATTTGATCTTGGGTCACAACTCTCCCTTTAGGTTTGTAGTCTTCTGAGGCAAGACTGCTTTTTTTTTTCTAAGGTTTTGGTCTGCTTTTTGGAAGTGCTGGAGATTGAATAGCCTTGGACACGCTAGGCAAGTGCTCTACCACTAAGCTATGTGTCCTGCCTAATTTTGAGCTCTTAAATATGGCTCAAGGGGGCCATGGAGAGCTATTTTTCTTGCACACACAACTGCTAATGGAAACAGTATGAGCTAAATGTCCCACTGATTTAGTGTTTTAAACTCAAGAGTGTCTATGCTAAGACTGAGGAGTTTTGAGAGCAGTTATTTCAAGCACCTTCATTAGGATTAAAATTTCAAGGACAACAGCTAGAACTGATATAGCTCTCAGGGTCAAGCATGCATTGTAAGCCTAAACAATCCTGTGGGTGCTTTCCCAGAGTGTTGTGTGCGTGTACTCATAAGACACAGGTTATTACAAAACTACTGGAAGCAATATGAATCATTGGCTTGAATTTTACTTAGCCAAACATATGTTTCACTTATGCTGGAATCTCTCAGGTTCCACTTCAGTGACAATGAAGCAACTCCATTCAATTGGGTCCTGTGGTACAGAATATGTGCATTTCAGCACAGCACACACCATCTGTGTCACTTTTGTGCGTTCAGAAGGAAAGCTGACCAGCCTGGCCCTTTGCTTTTTGCAGCCATTGCTGCGTTCTCAAATGGATGCAAGCTGTTGTCTCCCTGTAGGTCCCTAGGGGGCTGCAGAGCAGGCGAAGAAGGGCCAGAAAAGAGGAGCCAAAAAACTGTCTGCAGGATTTTTCTTGGCTTTCTATTCATATTTGCCTCTCACTCCCACCCGTGCCCCTTGTTGAGAGGAGGGATAGCCTTTTGGAAGGACAGATGGTCTACATATATCTGTATGAAATGATCTGAGGAAGACAGGAAGCCAGGAAGAGGAGAACATTTGGAACAAAGGCCAAAATAAAGGTTAAAAAATAGTAAAAAGAAAATGACATCAGTATCTGCAAGTGCGATTAAAGATTTTTGGAATTAATATGTTTCAACAAATGTAAACATCAATCTTGTTTCATAAAATCACCTTTCAGCAGACTTTGTCTATCCCTGGGTAGATCCGCCCATTATATAAATAATTCAGAATGATAAACTGCTTGATAGGCTATTTCTAGCTTCTAAACTGCCCAACAAGAGATTTCACAGTGATCTCAAGTAATTGAGCTGGGCACATCTATGTTTTCCTTTTGCTTTTTTTTTGCAGTACTGGGGAATCAAACTCATGACCTTGTGACTGTAAGGAAGGCAGCAGCACGACTGAGCTAAAGAGGTAGCTTTTGAAATCTTAACTACACCACTGTTGCTTCTGTCCGGAACCTCCTGGTCTCTCGTGTCCATCAAAAAGAAAACCAATCACAGGTGATGTTCTATTATAAACTCCCTTCCCCGGAGCATGACACATGTCTTTCACAGTTTGAGCTGTGGTCTGTGTTTCTGCAATCAGAGGAAGACACTGCAGAGCTGTATATTGGGCGGTAGGAGCCTGAATTTCCCTGATCTTTAATATCAGAGGCATCTTCACTTCAACACGAATCTGATTGTTTCTTGGCAAGGTAAGGAAGAAGGCTACCATTTGGAATGGAGAAGCCAAAACAATCCATTAGTGACATAGACCATGAAATTACAGAATATCAAACTGAACTGCTAGACTTTCTATTTCTCCATTTATTTCTCCCTGGTGATGCTGGGGATAGAATGTGGCGGCCACACATATAACAGGCAAGAACTCTGCCACTGAGCTACCCTCTCCAGCCTAAACTGCTACACTTCTCTACTTCAAATCCAATCATCACATCCATTTTAAAATTGCTTTAGCCAGGCACATATCTGTAATCCTAGCTGGTGAGGAGGATGAGCCAGGAGAATCATATGGTTGAGACCAGCCTGAGTATCAGAGTAGGAACCTCCACTAAAAAAAAGGTTCAGGCTGGTGATCAAATCAAATCAACTGACTAAAAGGTTGACAGCTGCAACAGGAATGTAATAAGACATAAATGAACTTATTACAGGATAATAAAAATCAGAATATATTTGCCTAAGAGTGCGAGGCAAAAATATTTTAGATCTCTCTTGAACAAAGAGTTTTAAGGCTTGAGAAGTTCTGGTTTCATTCCACATAAGGTAATATATTGAAGTGACTCAGAGTATGTGTTTAAAATCAGCAAGATCTAGGTCTAAATTCTGAGTTAAATCCATATTTACTGGCTGTGACTTCAGGCAAAAGGCTCGCCCCCTTTATGGCTTCAAAATCCCCTTACAAAAAACGGAGATAGTATTTGTAATCTCCACATATTTCTGTGGAGAGAAAATAGATGGATGAGAAAATAGATGTAAAGAATTTAGTAGAAGCTAGGGATTTAGCTCAATGGTTCTGGCATCTGCCTGGCAAGCGCAAGGTCCCAAGTTTAATCCCCAGGAACCACATACCACAGTGCCAGGCGTGGTGGCTCACACTTGTAATCCCAGCACTTGAGAGGCAAAGGCAGGAGGATTCCTAGGAGTCTGAGGCTCATGTGGGCTACATAGTGAATTCTGGGCCAGTCTGAACTATAAAGTGAGACCCTGTCTCAAAAAAAAAAAAAAAACAACAAGAATTCAGTAGAGTCTGGTGTCTAGTTAGCATTCACTAAGTGTAGTGATTAATATTTTGTTTTGCAACTGTTATTTTCATTATCACAGTATCACTTCCTAGGAAGGTATAACCTCTGCTGATTATTCTATTCACAGTGATTGTTAAATTTAATTACTATTTTTCATAATTGTTTTTGCCCAGTCTTTGTTTATAGAATACTATCTGCACATTTGAAGAGCAGAAAAAGTAAATGCAAAAATTTTATTTATTATTCAACACATGAATGAGTTCAAGATTAAACTACTTAGAGTTGGCTGAAGCAGAACATCAGCTAAAGTCCTGAATTCTCACTATAATTACCAAAGGAAACTTGACATAACGGACTTCATTAATAAGTGATCAGAACAAAATACTGTAACAACTCACTGAAATGAGGGCCGAGGATTTAGCTCAGTGGTTCTGGTGCCTGCCTTGCAAGCGTAAGGTCCTGAGTTCAATCCCCAAAACAAAACAAAGCAAAAAAACAACAACTCACAAAACTTGTGTTCTATTGTTGGGACAATTTCCTACTTGAGGCAATGAATATCTCTACATTTACCCCTTTATAAAATGTGATATTAATTTTTGTAAGGATAGTCTTGCTAATATCTATTTTTATGGCTAATAATATATTGGAGTGCTTACTTCTTGCCAGGTGCTCTCCTAGGATTTTATCTTCTAATATTCTCACAACCCTATATAACAAGTTCTATTTTTATTCTATTTTATAGCCAAGGAAAAATAAGAAGAGAGATATTAAATAACTTGCTACTCAATCTGGGGAGAAATTTCTCTCTGTTCTCAGTAATAAAACAGCTAATTTGGTCTTTTTTTTTTGAGACAGGGTCTTGCTTTCGTAGTTCAGGCTGGCCTTGAGCTCACTATGTAGCCCAGCCTAGCCTTGAACTCACAGCAATCCTCCTGCCTCTGCCTCTTAAGTGCTGGGATTCCAGGCGTGAGCCACCATGCCCAGCTGATCTGGTCTTATTTTAAAGGTATAGTGAATCACATTTTTCATTTTATCCCATTTATCAGAAAGTCAGAGTTAAGTTTGTTGTCTACCTCTAACAATAACTGGAAACCCTGTAACTTATTTTTCATACTAACCTTGATTCTGGTTTTCTCTTTTCCCTTCTTTTAATTCAGTTTATTTTTGCTTGTTTTAAAAAAATGGTCCCCTACTGGTAGTGTTCTTCTGTGATTTGCTTTATTCAATCAACATTAAATATTTTTAGATTTACTTATGTCGACATATTTAGCTGTGCTTCTTTTGATGTCTATTGTTTTAAAAATAGTACTGTTAAAAAATGTATGTTGATTTAGGGAAAAGAAAAGAAAAGAAAACTTCATTAGTTTCCCTATTAAATGGACTTTTGAGTTACTGTAAGCTTTTCTGCTACTATAAAAATGCTGTTATAAATATTCGTTTTCTTTCTAACATTTTTGTCTTGATGGTACTGAGGATTAAAACCAGCCCTCATGCATGCTAAACACATGCTCTACCACTGAGCTACAGCCCCAGCCGGTTAAGCACATGGTTGTATACAAGTCTTGGAGGAACAGCAGCAGGAGCTGAGTGTATACTATGAATACAGGAGTGGAATAGTTGGTTTTATAAGGTAATAATTATTTTCCCAAACAAACACTGCTGTCCTTTTTAGGGGGTGGGTAGTGCTGGGGATTGATCTCAGGGCCTTATGAGTATTAGGCAATCACTCTACCTCTGAGCCATACCTCAACTCTAATCTAATACTTTTATCAGCTATGATTAAGAGTTCCCATTGCTTCATATGTCACCAGCCCTTGCTACCTGAAGAATTAATTGTTTGCTCATCTCCTGGGTATAAATATGGTAAGTAGAAACTCTGCAGTGCTCTTAATATATTTTGCAAAATTAATTTCTTAAGATGTATCAATTTACAATTCTACTAGTAATGAAAATATATATTGCTTAGCACCTGCAACAACATAAAGATGATTGTAATAAGGAAAAAATGGTAACTCATTTTAATTAGTATTTTTCATGATTCAGCTGATCATTTTTCTAGCATGTGTACTGGTCATTTATATTTTTTTCCTGTGGGTTTTTTTTTTTTATGTTGTCTATTTAAAAAAATAGGAATGTGGATACTTAACTTAAAAGACTAAAAATATTTGCCCTTTGTTAATATATTGCAAGTTGTTTTTTCCTTTAGTCTACCTTTAAATTCTGTGTAGGAGCTGGGCATGGTAGTGCATGGCTATATTCCTAGCACTCAGGAGGCTGAGGTAGGAGGATCACTGTGTGTCTGAGGCCAGCCTGGGCTGCATAGTGAGTTCAAGGACAGCCTGAACTATATAGCAAGACCCTGCTTAAAAAAAACTGTTTTGTTTAAATCTGTCCTATGTATAGAAGATTTAAATATTTATTGAAGTCAAATGCACAGATATTTTTTCACTGGTTTATATGTAAGAAGTTTCTTGGTAAAAAACTAATTAAATATTGACCTAGAATTTCTACGTTTTATTATTTTTTGGATTTAAAACAACTTGATTGGTTCATTATATATATATATATATATATATATATATATATATATATATATATATATAATGATAACATTCACCATAGGGAATTTGTACCTGTACATAATATATCTTAATTATTTTCTTCCAACATTCCTCCCCTCCCTTCAATTTCTCTTCTGCTTCTTCCGTACAACAGCTTTGTTTCCATTTTCCCTTCTATTCTGTTTTTCTCTTTTCTCTTCCTTCCTTCCTCTCCTCCACCTCTAGTTCCTCTTTCTATTTGAACATTTTCTTCCTATTTCACAATACCTATTATCAAATTTGGCCCCTATTTACCTTTTCGCTTTCTCATACCAGAGAAACAATGTGATATTTAAACGTGTGTATCTGATTTATTTCACTTAAAGAGTACGGTAACCTAGAAGTGTCTTAAGTTTATCCTTCCTATGGCAGAGCAGAGCTTCACTGTATAAACCCCCACATCGTCTTTATCCATTCACTCAGTGGCTGATGGGCACTGGAGCTGTTCCCAAGCTTTAGCTATTACAAACTGTTCCGCTATAAACATGATATGCATATATTAATGTGGTATGATGCTTTTATTTCTTTCAGGAAGATACTAAAAAGGGGAATAGCTGCATCAAATGGAATCTGTAGTTTTTTCTGGTACTCGGGTATTGAACTGAGGACCTTGTACTTGTGAGGCAGGTGAGCACCACTGAGCGGCCCCTTAGTTTTAATTTGTTGAGGAATCTCCACACTGATTTCCACCAGGGGCACACCGGTCCACTCTCTTTTAGGGTGTTTTTTTTTTTTTGAGACAAGGTATTACTATGTAGGTCAGCTGAGTTTGATCTCAGTACTGGAGAAAAATAAAATAAAATAAACAGAATAAAATAAAATGGGCTGAGGTTGTAGCTCTGTGGTAGAGCACCTCTAGCCCATCCATATGTACTGAAATTTAAGCTAGAATGGGACTGGATCATTTAAGTCTAATTAAATTCCCCCACTGAGAGACTAATCTCTGGTAAATTCAGTCCAGCTAGCTTCCTTCATCTCTGTTTAAATGAGTAGAGTTATGAAAAAGAAATGGAGAAAAAACCTCAGTCAAATCCAGACAAAAGACCTAACTGTACTATTAGGCATTTTAGAAAAATTCCCTAAATTGTTAACAAATAATCCATACTCCATTATTTATAACATCAAACATTCATATGGCACTTATGTGCCAGATTCTGTTCAAAGTGCAGTGGTACCTCAGTTCATGAACTTGATTCTTCCTATGATTCTGGTCATAAACTGATTTGGATGACAACCAAATCAAACTCTACAGTGAGGTTCAATATTGACCTTGTGGAGAAATTTAATTCAGTTCTTGTCCAGTTTGGTTTGTGGCCAGAATTGCGGACAGAACTGAGTTTGTGAACCGAGGCCCAACTATGGTTCCCATACACCAACTTGCATAGCAGTGAGTTAACATACGTAAATTATATGGCCCAGGGATATAGCTCAGTGACACAGCATGTCTGCCTAGCAAACACAAGGTCCAGTTCAATCCCTGCTATCACAAATTTAAAAAAAAAAAAAAATATATATATATATAAAATTGATTATGTCTTCTTTGGATCTTGAACACCAAAAAGCTTTAAACTGATGAAATTATTATTTAATAGTCTACTATTTAGCATTTAATCTACTAAGTGTTCCACATGAAACTGCTAAAAATTTCAAGCTATTTTTTCTTCAAGATAACTCTTAACAAGCAGTAGATCTTATTATATCCACTTTTGTCTTTCAGTAACATGAAAAAATCCCAGCTTTGCATTATAAATTCCTCTGAGATTTGAGAGGTCCAACATTATTCAGAGTTCAAGGACGCTTTTCTTTTCATGTGAGATCACAAGAATTTTGGAAACAGAGGCTGTAGGGAAAAAGATATAAAAGGTCCAATTTTAGGAGGTGAGACCAGAGGACTAACTGCAACAGGAAAGCAAACTGCTATTTAATGTTAGTCTGCTTTCCCCTGGCTCTATCATTTCTGTAGCGTTTGGGATCTATAGTGTGGGTGAAAATACAATACATTCCCACACTCTATTCATCCTAGCCGCTGACAGCTTGTCAGCAGCATTCATAACAGAGTTGGAGATTTAGCTTGTTTATTATTCAATACCCAATAACCCCTACGCCAGGTCTGATGAGCTGTGTTACTTAAAGGTGTAGCAAATTGTGCAAGGCAGTGGCTAATGTAAAAGCTGTTAACAAACAATGATGATGATGATGATGATGATGATGATGACGACGATGATACAGCATTTGTGTTAAGCTTGGTGATTCATTTCTTCGTCACAGTGAGTGACTGAATAAAGAAAAATAAAAGTGTAAAAAAAGTCAAGTCAAACACTTTTACTTTGTTTTGTTTTTGAGACAGGACTTTCTTCTGTAATTTGGGTTGGCCTTGAGCTCAAGTGACAGAAAAGGGCAATCCTCCTGTTTCAGCCTCCAGAGTGCTGGGGTTACAGTCATGTGCCACCAAGCCTGTAGGTCAAAGACCTTTAAAAAGCAGTCTTAGAAGTGAAAGTGTCTCAACCTTTATTACCACCACTGATAAAGGGAAAGAATTCTCTAAGTCTAAATATCAAAATGACAGAATGCCAAGCCTGTCTAATAGAAGCAAAGAGGGTGTACATTTCTAGTGGGCTTCAGCATGATGCAGATTAGCCGACTCCCTGGAACACAGGATAGAGCTTTCCCAAGCTGTGCTCATCATGAGCCTAATGCTTTTGCACAGCAACAAAATACAAACATAAAAGCCTCTTATAGCCAGGAGAATCCAATCAATTTTAGAGTGTCTGTGTTTCAAAGGAGGCTTTCATCAGCTGTCACAGACTTGGAATAACTCGGAGCTCTAGACGAAGACTTGTTTTATGCTAAGCACTTAGGTCATTTTTCTTTATGCTATTTTCTTTTTTTTTTAAGACAGAGTCTTGCTTTGTGGTTCAGGCTGGCCTTGAGCTCAGCCTCAAACTCACATCACAGCAATCCTCCTGCCTCTGCCTCCCGAGTGCTGGGATGATAGGTGTGAGCCACCACGCCTGGCACTGTGGTATGTGGTACTGATTGCTGCTGGAGATGAGTCTCCACACCCAGTATGCTATATGGTTACCGGGGATCAAACCCGGGCCCTTGCGCTTGCAAGACAGGCATCAGAACCACTGAGCTAAATTAAATCGCCGGCCCTTCTTTATGCTATTTTCTGTTTGGGATGTTGTCCCCCTTCATCTGCTTGTACAAGCCCTGTCCTCAGAACTTCACTCTCTTTCAAGATTTCAAAACACCATTCCACATCCCTGAATTTTCTGAGCTCATACATAAGCATACTTTATGTTTGCTCTCTCTGTGTCTCTCTCTGATCTATGGTGTCGGGATCGAACCCAGGGCCATTTGCTGAGCTACCTTTTATTTTGAGACAGGGTCTCACTGAGTTGCTCAGGATGGTCTTGAACTCGTGATTCCCCTGCCTCAGCCTTCTGAGAAGTTGGGATGACAGGTATGGATCATCATGCTCAGTTTATGCTTTGTGTTATGGAAGTGCCTCTCATACAACACTATATACTTTATTTCATGATATACTTTTTGAAGAAACAGTACATGCCTTGAACTTTTTACTGTGTCACAGAAAGAGCTGAGCTACATAGCATATGTGCAGTAAATAACTCTGGCTGACTAAGTCTTTGCCTCTTTTATAAAATTCTCCTATCAATTCTGTACTTATCATCTAATAGGAGCACATGATATACTTTTCAGCCCACATTCTCAATACCTAGGGAGAGACTGCTATTCCTTAGAGGTGACATTAATTCCCCGGGGGGAAAAACCTCAAAGTTACTCCTAACCTTTCAAAGAGATGAGTGATTGTAGGTCTTTGTGCTATGAAGCACCATTTCTTTTGGCTCAGTCCACTTTTACATAAAGTTTCTAAATAATATTCAGCTTACACCTAACAAGACTAAAAGAAACAATAAAAGCCAGTGAGTAAATCAATAAGCATACGGGAGGCTGCCGACAAGATAGGCAATGCCAGAGTTTGCAAGCCAAAACAATTTGTACTCTGAGTCTGAATCTACACTGGAATGATATATTAGGGGAGAACAGCACGTACATTTACTTATTTAAATGAAAACCAAAATATCCATCAATAAAGTTCTCCTTTTCTGCCACTTGATATTAGAAAATACTACTGTCATCAATTTTTATAAAATTCAGGCTGTGGAAGGTGCCTGAAAATCATTAGTCACATTGTAGCCCATTAGGAAATTTGAGAATATTTTTATCAAAACACAGAGGAACCCACTTAGTTAAGCAGGAAGTCGGACTCAGGATCTATACTCAACTGGCAGGGCTGAGGGTACAGCTCAGTGGTAGAACACTTGTTTAGCGTGTGTCAAGCCCTGGATTGATTCCCAGAATCAGAAAATAGAAAACAAAAATACAAAAGAATGAAAACTAAGTGGTATACTGTATTCATTGGAAGATACTTGTGGAAGTCCTTTCATTTGTCTTTACACACTAAAATTCTAGGTTGGTAACCTCTGGAAAATGCAGTGTTTGTTATACACTTGTTCGGTTCTCTGGAAAGATTACATAAGGCCAGTTCAGTATGATGGTGAGAATACAGGATTTGCCGTCAGACACACTTGCACATGTGGGTTTGAGGTTTTTTCCCTTTCTCAGCCACATACCAACTGTGTGTTTTGCAGCAATCCACCGAATTTTGAGCTCATGAACTCAAGTGACCTCCTACTTCAGACTCGAAGTATCAGGGAGTACAGCCAGGTGCCATCAAGCCTAGCACATTTTCTCATTTAGAAAATAGATATAATAATAGTGCTACCTCTTGAGATTATTGTGGTAAATTGAATAACGTGAAATCATTATCCTAATTAATCTTTCCTAAGATACACTGACTATTTTTTTTTTAGGTTTTAATATCACTGAAATCAATATGCTTCTTACAACAGCAGTTGCTTAGACAGCAGCTGCGACACTGTTGTCCTTCCCTGTAGTCAAAGCTTGCAGAACCAGCACCAGTGGCTTAAAAGAACATCCCAGATAGGAATGGGGCATTCTGTGACATGCACACTGCATGCTGCAATCCTAGCACTCAGGAGGCTGGGGTAAGAGTTTGAGGCCAGCCTGGGCTACACAGTGAATTCAGGGCCAGCCTGAACGACAGTGAGACCCTGTCTCAGAAAACAACAACAACGAAAGAAATGCCGTATTACCAATTAAACTGATAGCCCAAAGGACAGTATTATGGGGAAAACACAAATATTAAATGAATCAGAATCAAAAAGAAATTCAGAAGAGTGGGATTCTGAATATAAAGAAATATTAAGTCAAGTTACTTATTTATTTGTACTTTCTTTTTATGTATGTTTAAGAATGAATATAGAGCAATCATGATGTGTATATTTAATGTACCAATAAAGATTATAATAAAAAAAAGAATGAATATAGAATATATTCATACGAATATATGCAATCCCTAGAACTGGGATTGCAGGAATGTGCCACCTTGCCTGGCTCCAAAAAAAGCATTGTGTCATTTACTCAACAGAAATTTTTTCTTAATGATAAAACAATGGTTTATCTTATCAATGTTTATTTTTTAGATTTAGTAAAACATGGTAGTACACAGCCTGACCTACAATAAAAGTTCAGAACACATATACTGCTTAATTAATGATATAAATAACAACTACTATTAGTTACAAATAATAATAGCTTTGAGTTACACACTGCTTTGTTAATTCTGGCTCTTTTTAAACAGAAAAAACATTGCCATTTATGATAACAACACAGAATAAAAGATTAAGAAAGAAGCCAGACATAGTGGCTCACGCTTGTAAACCCAGCACTCTGGAGGCAGAGGCAGGAGGATTCCTGTGAGTTCAAGGTCAACCTGGGTTACATAGTGAGTTCAAGGCCAGCCTGAACTACAAAACAAAATCCTATATCAAAAACTCAAAAAAAAAAAAAAAAAGTAAGAGGGCCTGGGATTTAGCTCAGTGGTTCCGGCGCCTGTCTAGCAAGCACAAGGACCCGATTCTCCAGTAACCACATACAGTACTGGGTGTGGAGACTCACACCCAGCAGCAATCAATACCACATACCACAGTGCCGGGTGTGGTGGCTCACACCCGTAATCCCAGCACTTGGGAGGCAGAGGCAGGAGGATTGCTGTGATGCTGAGCTCAAGGCCTGCCTGAACTACAAAGGAGACCCTGTCTCAAAAACAAAACAAAACAGAACAAAACCCAAAACAACAAAAAAAAAAAGTGAGAGAAACAAAGGTCTATTTGGTATACTGAAACAATAAAATGGTTGTTTTTACATGCATGAGCTGAACTAAACATTAATTTGCATGTTCTGAAATTTGCAAACTGTAACCACTGTACTGCAAACTACCATTTGGGGACACTATCTGTAAGATTATTAAAACATTCTCTGTTTTGGTTTCCAGAGCTCAAATCTCAGCTGATCTCACTTCTTGCAATGAATGAATAAATGATTGGCTTAATCTTTTTTAGATTCCACCCTGTTGGAGATTTAAACCAACCTTAAACTTGCCCAGAATATATTCTACCATGGAGACACACCCTCCCAGCCAAGACTGCAAAGGCAACGTGCTTCTCACCAGTTATTATAGAATATTTCTGCTGGAAAATGCTAACTTTTTTTTAGAACAGGAAACAGACTATTAGCAAAATACAATTTACAGAAGTTTAAATTCAGATTAAACCAACTGACAAGCTAGGAGCTTGAGGCTCAGAAACATGTACTTCACTAAAGCTTTGATATACAAAGAAGAAGAAATAGTACAGACACTAGTAGGTGGAAGCCAGTCTACACAATGGGGCAAACTGTATCAGTACCATTTGTCTTTCATTAAGAAAACAAAGAAAATATTTATCCCCTGAGAATAGGAAAGTTATTAAACTCTTTTGATGACTCTTACGAAAAAGAGAACTTGCAAGACTTTTGAATTTCTGTAACTTACTGGTCCCTGGCTGACCAATTAAATTTTTCAGAATCCCAAGGAGAAACCCTTAAGTTTGGACCTGTGAAATTCCTTAGCACTGAAATCATTTTTTTTTTTTTTTCCCTGCAAACCCCAAGTCTCTTATATGGTAGGCAAATGCTCTACCCTTGAGCTATATCCTAAGTCCTTTGCATTTTTTTTTTTTTTTTTTTGAGACAGGGTCTCGCTTTGTAGTTCAGGCTGGCCTTGAGCTCAGTCTCAAACTCACATCACAGCAGTCCTCCGGCCTCTGCCTCCCAAGTGCTTGGATTACAGGCGTGAGCCACCACGCCCGGCACTGTGGTATGTGGTACTGATTGCTGCTGGGCGTGAGTCTACACACCCAGTATTGTATGTTTACCCAGGCCCTTGTGCTTGCAAGACAGGCACTAGAACCACTGAGCTAAATCCCCCGCCCTCCTTTGCATTTTTTTAAAAAAAATTTTGAGACAGGTTTCACTTTTTGAGAGAAAGTCTTGTTTACTTGTTCAGGCTGGCCTTGAACTTGGGTTTCTCCCGATTCAGCCTTCCCAATACCTGAGATTTCAGGCATGTGCCATCATACCCAGCTTATTTTTATTTTTAAAGCCCCATGCTAATTAAGGTTTTATTAATTGTTATTTTGATTTGTTTGTTGAGCATCTGAAAGTCACTTGAAGTTTGTAGTCTACATGGGATAGGTGACCTCATAGTCAGGTATGTTCTGAGGTCAATGTTGTTAGTTTTTCTAGCTGTAGTTAGGCTTCTTTTGGATGGTACACATAATAAAAACTAAGACAAGACAGCCTATCAGAAAAAGAAGTTCAGGAAGCCCAAGAGATGAAGGCGGTCCACTCCTAGGAAAGGACTGAAAGCCGGGATGAGAAAGAGGGTGAGATTCTCCTTGCCTCGCAGAGCCGCTCCAGGACTCATTTCCACCAGCCTTTCTCCTGTGTTTTTTAGTCTGCACAGTGGACAGAAGATGGCTCCCTGGAGCTCTGGTTTAGAGGACACAGAATAACTAGTGATGATTACACCTTTCCTGTGAAGAAATTCTGACTGGCCCAAATTCGGGGTTGTGTATCTACTCTCGATTTATGTAGCTAAGACAGGGAGATGTGTTGCAGGATGCGTGCAGAGTGCAAACGTGGTTCCAGAAGCTCACACCTATGTGTGGGAGGTGGAGTGAACAGGTCCTGGGAGAAGAGGGAACTGCTGACAACTGCTGGCGTGCCAAAAGGTGCCTAATAGCCTGGTCCAAAACGTACCACAGAGAATGGTACGGAAGGAGTGTGCACACGTGTGTGTGTGTGTGTGTGTACTTTCCTCAGGCTTCTGTCCACATCTGAAGAGGCATTTATTAATTCAACACCTTGTGGCGGGGATCCAAAATGTCACTTCCTCCAAGGGCTCACTGTGTGGAAGACTTGGTTGCTGATGGTCTTTTGAGAAGTGACTGAACCAGGAGGACTCAAATTCATCAAGTGGATTAATCTGCTGATGAGGCCATAATTTTATAGCATTATTAAGAGGCTACATAACAGGAGATGGGGCTTAACTGAAGGGAATGGTTCATGGGAGCCTGATTTGAGGACTATGCCTGATTCTTGGCCCCTTTCTTTCTGGCTCTCTTCTCTGCTTCTTGGCTGCTATTAAGTAAGCAACTTTCCTCCACTATTCTCTTCTACCATGATGAATAATGGAACTAGATGACCAGGGACCGAAGTCTTTAAAACTGTGAGCCAAAATAAACCCTTCCTCTTTTAAGCTATTTTCCTTAGGTATTTTGTCACAGTGACAGAAAGCTGACTAACACAGATATTATTCCCTGATTTATGCCAAGTGCTGTGCCAGGCACTATGGAAATAACAGTGCGCCCAACACTCCTCAAAAGTTATCATGGAGGCTGCAGGTTTAGCTCAATGGCACTGTACCTGTCTCACAAGCACAAGATCCTGGGTTTGATCTCCACTATTGGGGGCAAACAAGTTCTCATGGAGTATTTAGAAGCAAGTACAAAACAAGTGGATGATTAAATAATTAAAAGATGTGAAGAAAAAGTAAAGGGTACTTCAGAGATATGTAACAAATATGTGATCCACTTTGGGATGGAGAGGTGGTGAAAGGCTTCCATGATTAAGTGAGTTTTTAACGAACTCTGAGTGCTAAGGGGAGGTAAGGAGGTGAATAAGAAGAAAGCCTGTTCCAGGCCAATCAACATTTGCAAAAGCCCTGAGGTGTAAGTGTGATTGGTACAAGAAGAACTTGGAGGAGGAGGGGGAGGAGGCAGAGGTTAAATTATACAGAGTCTATGGGCACAGGTTCTCATCTTCATACTACGAACAACATGGGAGGACAGGGTAGCTATGGTGAGATGAATTCGGAGGCAATTGAAGAAAACCAGATAAAGGAGAGCTGTAGTTTAGACTAGCACGGTAGGGGGGAAAGAGAGAAGCACTCAGGATGTGATGCTTCTGACAGTGACTGTGGGAATGGGTGTGGCTGAAGACACCTGTGCCTAACAGGTTCTGTACACACATTTCTCAGAATGTGACTGTTTGCAACATTGCTTGGGCTTCTCACGGCTAACCCTCAGCTTGTACCAGGAAAAAAGATGATTCCTCATTTGTGCCTCACAGAACTCTTTCAGGTGTTAGCAGAATGTTCTCAAGCTTGAAATCATATTTCCTTTAAACTTCAAATTGCTCTTAATGTCTTTTTTCTTGGGGTCTCAATAGCATTGTGATAGTTAATACAGTAATATGGACAGTGGCAACTACTAAAGAAGCTACTCTTATTATCTTCCAGAATGGTAAAACTTAACAAATCCCCGACTTTCCAGGCTATCTGATTTGAAGAGTTGGATGTAGAAAGGAAGACAAAGACATTAACACTTATCATTCTTAATTCCATTTCTCATACAAGTCAAATACCACCCTTCTGCTCTGACTGTCAAGCCACTGAGAGGCCATAAGACACTCATCTCACCCAGGAAGTGTACACACTATGCGCGGCCTTGCACAGCAGAGAGTGCAGCCTCAGAAACGCTGAGACTACGGCTACAGCACAGTGCTTTTATTTTGGAGTCGGAGGGGAAGCTAATCAGTACTTTACATCTGAGCCAAGCAATTAAATACACTAAAATTCCACCACCATAGGGACAAAGAGGGAAATGGTGTATTCCTTTGTCGCATATTTACCAGCTAACATTGGCAAGGAGAGGCAGATGTTTCAAACATTTGAAGCTTTCTTGTAACCAAGGTTTGACACACACTAATTACAACCTAGCAGTATTAATTTACCGAATGATGAGCTTTTACTATGCTCTCAGAATCTGCCCTACTGAGCGAGTCCTCTAAGAATGGACCTGGTGATACTGGAACAGCAGGGTGGGAAGGCAAGTCTTTTCTGACAACCTCTCTAAAGGAGCTTCAGAGAGGACTGGAAGGCTATGTCCCATTATGCCAGTGTGAAATTAATTATGTTTCACAAGGCGGAGCAGACTCCTGGGCAGGGATGACAGAGTGTATGGAAAATGTGACTAGCTCTGGAAGTTGATGATTGCATGTTCAAGTTAACAGACTTAGAGTATTCACTGGATCAAGCAACTCCATAACTTATTTCTCTCTGGCAGAAATTGGATGCAAAACCACCTGAATATCATATTTGAGGTTATACACACTCACCAGTGAGGAAAAGCAAAAAGACTGCTCCTTCGCTATCGTAACCCTGTCAGGTCATAAAGATATACATTAAAAGGGAACTACAGGGGCTGGAAATGTTGCTCAGTAGTGGTGTTTGACTAGCATGGGCCAGGCCTTGAGCTCAATACCCAGCAGCAGAAAGAAAAACAAAAAAGAAACTACAATATATAATTCTAGGTGGATGTGGTACGATGCTTATAATGCTAGCACTTTGGGAGGCTGAGGCGGGCCAATCTCGAGTTCATGCTCAGTGTGGGGTAATTAATGAATCTGACACTTGGTCTCAAAATAAAAATAAAAAAGGGTGAGGGAATGAAGCCCAGTGTGAGGGCCCTGGGTTCAATAGCTAATACCACAAGCAAGGAAGCAAGCAAACAAACGAAACAGTTCATATCCCTAGTCAGCACAAGCAAGTAACACATTTTCTTTAAAATGAGCTGTTTAGATAAACTAAGAGAGTTTAATCTTTACTGGTAGAGGACAAAATAAAATTCCAGCATCACTTTAGATTAAAATTTAGAAACTAGTCTCAATCAAACTCAGCCTGATATATTTTCTTTCTTTTTTAATGTTTTTTGAGACAGGGTCTCGCTTTGTGGTTCAGGCTGGCCCTGAGCTCAGCCTCAAACTCACATCACAATCCTCCTGCCTCTGCCTCCCGAGTGCTGGGATTACAGGCGTGAGCCACCACGCCCGGCACTGTGGTATGTGGTACTGGTTGCTGCTGGGTGTGGGTCTCCACACCCAGTATTGTTACGTGGATACCGGGGAATTGAACCCGGGCCCTTGCGCTTGCAAGACAGGTGCCGGAACCACTGAGCTAATTCCCCGGCCCCACGATATATTTTCTTAATGAGAAATCCTAGGAATTTTGTGAAATGTCTAGTTCAGTGTATATGGATAAGGGAATTCTTGATGGACAGGAGACTTTTCCCCTTTTCGGTGGGAGTGGTGAGTGCCACACATAGATAAGAGTTTATATCTAAATGAATAACTAGAAATTACATGAGTATAACAAAAAAGCAGCTGGTTCCTGCTACTATTTCTGCTAAAGTTCAAAGTTCACTAGACCAAAGAAATAAAAAATTAGACTCAGAAGATCCTCATTAAATGATGCATTATTCAGGTGTTTTTTATAAGTACCATGTGCTGTCTATCAGGAGAACACACTCCTTAAATCTGGAGTAAAAAAGGAATTGCTGGGTTTAAAATACACTGCCAACATGTCACAGTGGGAATTTTCCAACTGGATATAAAATATTACAGAAAAAAACGACAAGGTACTTTCACAATAGACCCTGACATTTTCTTCAAATCGAGGGAACAAATTACAAGCATGGGAACCAAAATACACCATATTGTTTCTGCTGTAAAATGACATTTATTTAAAATGTCCAATACATCTGCCACAGGCAGCCCCAATAAACCATGGTGCATGGCATAACAGGGGAAAAGACGGAATCCCAGAGACCTGGAGGCGTCCATTCAAAAGCTGACTAGGGGGACGTGCTTCGAGAGATGGCAGAGGCTGGAACTGGAATGTAAGAAGCTCTTGGGTGTCTGCATCACAAAGACATGGTGATGTGGGAGACATCGGTGACAGACAGTGCTTACAGCCTACTAGGGAGACGTATCTTCCGGAGAGAAGCGAACGTGGCTGCACCTCTCTGTTCTCTAGATTCAAGCTAATGAGATGTGGGGGAGGACTGCAGAGGCTGAGCAGCGCCAGCTGGAACAGAAGGCAAGGCGGCCTCTAAAATAAAACCATCACCGGTGTGAAGAGAAATTGCTGGGAAAGGGATGGCGGTGCTAGATCCACGAGACAGCAGTACTGGAGATAGGATATCACCGAACTGGTTTTGGCACGACCTTCCAGCAGTCAGATTTGACCTCCTGGAAGGTGTAAGTGCACAGTAAGGTGGCCCTTATACAGATGCCCTCCAGTGCCTCTCGCTCCTAATACTCACATTCTTGTATAGCTCCCCCCACAGTGCACCGGGATGGGTCTGTGTTACCAAAACACACAACGGGGTGATTGCGTATCACTTCAGACATTAGGTTGTACTTAATGCAGCTTCCCCTTTGGTCAAACATTCTCTGCTCTGTGGAAAGCCAGCTTCCATGCATGTTATGAAGGCCCAACAAAGAAGTCCACAGAGCGAGGAACTGGAGCCTCTTGTCTCTGGCCATGTGTGTGAGCCTGGAAGAGGATCCTCTAGTTTGGCCGAGTTTTTAGTGGACTGTAGTGCCTGCTGACGTCTTGATCTAATTTCGAGACAATCAAGATGCCTCGGCCATGCTGCTGCTAGATTCTGGTCCCTTTGAAATTACATGCTTGTGGGCCACGAATTTAACTCAGTGGTTCCGGTGCCTGTCTTGCAAGTGCAAGGACCTGGGTTTGATTCCCGGTAACCACATAACAATACTGGGCGTGGAGACTCACCCCAGCAGCAATCAGTACCACATACCACAGTGCCGGGCGTGGTGGCTCACGCCTGTAAACCCAGCACTGGGGAGGCAGAGGCAGGAGGATTGCTGTGATGTGAGTTTGAGGCTGAGCTCAGGGCCAGCCTGAACCACAAAGCGAGACCCTGTCTCAAAAAAAAAAAAGAAATTACATGTTTGTTGTTTTAATCGTTAAGTTTTAGGGTAATTTCTTATGAAATAATGGTTAACTAACAGAGATGCAATCTTTCAGTTTTAGAGGAAAGGAGTTAGAAACTTCCAATATGAAGAAGAATCACTAGAGTCTGAGCAAGAATTTCTACTAGTAATGACATCATACCAGATCTGGAGTCCCAGCCTCCACCATGTTACTCTGGACAGGAGTGGCTGTTGGACTGAATCAACTCTATTAATGTTACTTCACCTCAAATAATGAAAGGAGGAGGGAGATAGGGAAGGGAGGGGAGAACTGATGGGGAGATCATAATCATCACAAGAAAAACACCACTAAGCGGTAAAATCCATTATAGCAAGTGAGATGCTTTTAGAATTTCCTAGTTTATTCTTTGTCAACCTGAATAGTACAGAAAATTTCATGAAAATCATTTCTATATTAATAGAATGGTAGCACATTAATCTCCTTAACAGTGATGATAGCAAAATTTTCTATTAATGATTCTATATAGGATGTCCAATAAAGAGAAAGTGACCTAATCAAATTCTGTATTCAAGGAAACTAGTTTCTTCCTAATTTTTTATAGAGATGTTTATTTTAGAGACAATCTCATTATGTGGCCAGGCTGGCCTTGAACTCCTAGGCTCAAATGATCCTCACCTGACCCTCCCGAGCAGCCAGGACTACAGGTGTTCCCCACGGTGCCTGGCTCTTTCTTAATTTCTGATATCATGCTCTATAATACATCTACATGGATATTTGAAAAATATTATCACAACATCTCACTGATTGATATCTTCCAGCTCAGTGAATTCAGTATGCTTCATTTATTTTTCTAGTTAGATATACTGCAAATCACTGACTTGGGATTAAAAATCTAATCAACATAATGACTGTGTAGTTGGCAGTTTTCTGGAAGACTTTCAAACATTAAAGGCTACAGGGCTGCAAAGATTACCAAGAATGCATGAGATGCCAGGAAGTATAGATCACTGATTCTTCCTTCATTTCTTCTTCTAATGAGAGAGAAATACAGGAGACACCAGCAGTCCCTGGGAGGCTTCTCCACTGATAGTACAACAGTCAATAGTGAGATGACAAGGAGTGGTCACGGGCCACTGAAAAAATGAGGGAATCCTTGAGAAGATGTGGTGTGTGCCACGCAGTGTGCTGGGAGCTTCCTTACAACGGAAGTCCTCCTTACCACTTTTAAGGTAAGTATTACCTTAACCCTACATAACAAAAGGAAAAAGGCCAGAGCAGTAAAATTCAAATTCAGATCCAGTTTAAAAAGATACAAACAACACTACAGTATACTGATTATATTCCTGACAAATGTTTATTGTATACCTCCTCTGTATTGAAAATGGTCCAAGGGATAAAAAAGGTGACCTGGTTAGACAATTCATGGTCTTATGAACTGTTTAGTAGGAGAGAGGGCTTGCCTATTTATTTATTTACTTTTCTGGTACTGGGAATCAAACTCAGGACCTTGCAGAGCAAATTGTAAATAGGATGCCAGGAAAGCTGCTCTAAGAACATGACACTGAAACGGCACTTGTCTCTTAGGACTACCGCACTGTCACTTTCCCCATTTCTTTACTCTTGTTTATCTTGTGATAGAAAAATGTAGTGTACATTTAAATAAAAAAGTATCACTCTAAGTGAGACGCTGACATTAATCCCTTTAAACTCCTCCTCTTTACTTCCGTCACGTCTATCCCAGCACGCTTGCTGCTTTCTCAAGCAGTTCTGGAAATCGTTTTTGTCTTTAGTTTCACTGCTGTGTCCTCCGTGATGTCCTGAATCAATTCAAAACATTTATCTTTCATGGTCCTATTAACTTCAGGGAAAAGCCAGAAGTGGAACTGCTTCGGAAAGTGACAAAACAATGGGATAAGTGTGTTCAAGGTGGAAAGGAAGTATTCTTGAGGGATTAATGGCAATGTATCTTTTTACTGTAATAAAATTTTAAAATTTAAACATTCATTGTCTTTTTTTGATCCTTCTCATGCTACGCCTCTCCAGTTGGACCTGAAGGTGACATCATCTTCCTGAGGCTCCATTCTGTACAGTGTAAACACAAGGTTAGCATTTTTATGTCTGGCCATCTTTCTTCTTCTTCAGGTATTTTGGTTTGGATTTGAAATGCCCCTAAAATGCATGTGCTGAGGGCTTGGTCACCAGTGAATGGACTTTCTGGGAAGGGGTGAATCATAAAGACTCTAGCTTCATACAGTAGATTAATTCACAGGGGAGACTAATTTGATGGCACTACTGCAAGATAATGGAACCAGGATCCAGGGGTGTAGGTGAAGAGACCAGGTCTAGGCCTTTTCTTGTTGGGCTTTTTTTTTTTTTTTTAGGTTTTTTTGAGACCGGGTCTCGCTTTGTAGTTCAGGCTGGTCCTGAGCTCAGCCTCAAACTCACATCACAGCAATCCTCCTGCCTCTGCCTCCCGAGTGCTGGGATAACAGGCGTGAGCCACCACGCCCGGCACTGTGGATGTGGTACTGGTTGCTGCTGGGTGTGGGTCTCCACACCCAGTATTGTTATGTGGTTACCGGGGATTGAACCCAGGTCCTTGCGCTTGCAAGACAGGCGCTGGAAACACTAAGGTAACTCCCCAGCCCTCTTGGACTCTTTTTCAGCTCTGAGCTTTTTCTTCTCAGGTTCTACCACACCCTCTGCATTGCTATTTCCGCCTTCAAACCAACCACGTACTGAAACCTTTAACCACTGGCCAAAATGAATCTTTCTCACATTCAGTTGTTTTTCTCATTTATTTGAGTAAAGCTGACTAACACACCAGGTATTTACACAATACTTGAATGAGCCCCTCAGTTCCCACTGTATCTAAAGACTTCGATGTGCCGAATCTTGTATTTCTATCTCAGCCACATCACTGGTCTGAAAACAAATCTGTACATCCAACTACTTCTAGACCATCCTGCTGAGAAATCCATAAATATCTCAAACTCAAAATGCCCAAAACAGAACTTAACACTTTTTTGACAAACCTATTTCTCCAGTCTCTTATCTCAGACAGTGGTATTACCTGAAACTCTTTGCTTTCATAGCAATTGCAAAAACCTGGAGAATCTTTTATTTAAAATCTCTCAAATCACCTCTTTCTCTCTCTCCTCTCTCAAGACCACCTTTTTATTCTTCCCATGGACAAATACAATAACCATGTAGCTTTCCCTTCTTCACTAATCTATACAGTGCTGCTAGAGTGGTCCTTCTAAAAATCCAAACCTGACTACATCCCTTTCTTTTCCAAGCTTCCCAGGGGTTCTCCGCTCCCACTCTGTCCAGTGAAGTGTACAGAACACTCGATGCCCTGGCTGCTTCCTTCTGTTTTTGTTTTCTAGAAGCCCCATCTTTTCTTTCTTCCCTTCTTTGAAGCTGTGTTTTCCTCTGAATGGATTTCTGTGTTTCTTCTATTTTGCATAGATCTCTCTCTCTAATGCTAAGAAATGACTAAAGCAAAGTTTAAAATTCATTAGTCTAAGATTTAATAAGAAAGAACATTCGTGCTAATGTTGTGGTAGACTGATATAAAACAAATATGAAGAGTGTGGGTGGGGAGAAAGAAAAGAGATTCAATGAGAAAAATAATGAGAAATGGAAGAGACTTAGTAATCATTTCTGTGCTATTAACTGAATTCAGAGGCTAATAACTTGATGTAATATATGACCCTCTGAAGTGGCATTTGCTCAGAGTATGAGTTCAACAAGCTTTATGTAATACATTATTTATTTGCAAATTACCGCAAAGCTGGCTCTGGTTCCTGAGACATTTGTCTAGACTCCCTGGACTCCTCCAAGGCTCTAGAGTAGAGTAGAGGTTAAAGCTATTTTTAAAAAGTTCCCTTTAAAATCTAAAGACTATAACTGAAAGGCACCAGCAGCTGTCTTTGGCTAGAAGAGGGATAAAAATAAAAAGACCAAACTGGACACGCTGGCCTGTAATCCCAGCAGTCTGAGCGGCTAAGGTAGAAGGATCACAAGTTCAAGCCTGGCCTGCACAATTTAGTTAGACCTTGTCTCTGGAGAAAAATAAAAAAAAAAAAGATTGAGGAGGTAGCTGAGTGCATAGGTCCTGCGTTCAAGTTCCAGCACCAACAAAGAAAAAGACAGAGAAAAAGAAATAGGAAAAAAAAAAAAAAAAAAAAAGAAAGATCACTCTGTCCAGATACCTTAGACATTTTGTGTAAGCTTCCTCATTCTAAGTCTGTCTGAGTGGCCCAATTTGGTTGACTCTAGAGGCCCAGCTAGGTCCTGGAGAAACCTAGAGAAAATGTCTCATCTTTAACATTGCCTCTAGTTTTCATCTTTTTCTTTTAATGATCACTACAGAGCTGTCCCTGAGGGTGTGGGTCCCCTCACCAACATGAGAACACCTAGAGGACACATCTATGAAGACTGGTCTGGGACAAACTTGATAACAAAGGTCATTTTCTCCACCACTTTCTCCTGGCTCTGGTCCCAGGTTACTTGGTATTCTCTTGCCTCTTCTCACCTGAACAAAGGACGAATGAAAATGAACTGCCCTGCTCTTTGCATAGAATACATTTCAAAGTTAGGATTGACTTCTACAATGCCACCTCCGGGAAGTGGCCCCAAGTAGTCCCCTGCCCTCTCCTTCCACAGACCGACTTACATGTCCCAGTTTATACCCTCATTGGATGATACAGGTTTCTCTATTATGCATTGTGGGTAACACTGCAAAAATTCCCGGCTCACCCACTTTATCTTTATAAGCCTTTAGGGGGTAGAACAATGTTTTGTTCATCTTTGCATCTGGAACATTTAGTACAGTTCTTGGAAAGCTAGTGGTAATCCACTTTCCAGGCTGCTGGTAATCAAATCTCAGCCCCATGTTTATTTATTTTGTGGTACGAGGGACTTAACTCAAGGCTTTTACACTTAGCCAAATCTCTAGCCTTTTTTATATTTATTATTTAGAGAAATAATAAATAAGAATATATTCTCGCTAAGTTACCCAGGGTGGGGTCAAACTTGGGATCTTGCTGCCTCACCCTCCCAGAGTGCTGGGATTATAGGTATGTGCCATCACGCCTGGCTACAGCTCCATCTTTAACTTGTGTGAGACCTGGGGCAAGTTACTGAACCTCCCTGTACTTTTTCCCATCTGTTATATGTGGATAATTATAATACCAACCCCATGTTGTGAAGAATATGAAGCATTCACAAGAGTACTGGCTCATAGGAAATGCTCAACAAATGTTGACTTGTATTTTTGTTATGCAGCATGTTCTCAAACTTTTGTTAAAATGCTCAAGATTGCTATAGATCTATACTTGTAGACCGCTATAGGTAGAAGAGTACGTGTGAACACTGAACTACAAATTTATAGAAATCATTCTTTATACTACTTTTCATTTTATTATATTGCAACCCAACTATATATCCTTTTGTATGCGAGACTAAAAATTTAACTATGCCTAAAATCTGAATTCCGAATAAATGACCTATGGGATTCTCAAACATTGGCACAGGGCTCATTCACAAGCTGAAAAGCACTTGAGTTCCTCTAAAAAAATGGTTGCTAAGACTACATGAATGATAGGTTTAAGAAAGGTTTTCCCCTGGAGAAAGATCAGATCTTCCTGATTTATTTATGAGCTCCTTCTTTTCCTGTGGCCAGTTTAAAATGAACTTAGAATGTAATGTTATAGTTATTTGATGACAGGAAAATCCTGGAAACTGCTAGAGATTATAAAGGTATCACTAACACACCACTGACTTTGAAATTGTAACATTATCTGAAAAGCAAGAAGAAAACAGCAATTTCTAACAGCTATCTATATTCTAATGGTCAATCTGAAAGGTCAAATTCAGAAGTGCTAATGCCTTTTATGGATCACGCCCACAGCTAGGTATAGTGGTTCATGCCTATGCTCAGGAGTCTGGGGCATGAAGAGTGCTTGCACACAGGAGTTTGAGGGTAGCCTGGGCGGGGGGAGGGGAGAGAGAGCGTGAGGGAGCAGGTGGGCAGGGGGAGGGAGAAAGAAACACTAACAAATTGAGGAAAATTAAATTTTTTTCTATTATTGTCCTATATATAGACAGTACCTTTTTTTTTTTTAAAGTAATTATTATTTCTTTTAAAAAAATCCCTTGGTTTCCCAGGGAAAGATAGACTACTAGTTGTATGGATCAAGTTACTGACCCAACTGCTATTTATTAGTGGAGATTATTACTATTATCACATTGGGTATTGTTTTATAAAATATATACTTGGTTTGTTGGAGTTAAAAATACCTAAAAAAGAAAAAGCCAAATATGGTAGTGCCAGCACTGGGAGCCTGGGGAAAGAGGGTCACAAATTTAAGACCAACTCAGGCAACTTGGACAACGCAGTGAGCACTTGACTTAAAACAAACAAAGGCTAGGGTGAAGCCCCTGAGTTCAATTTCCAGTACCAATAAACAAACAAGTCTCCTAAAACACAAGAGACAACTGTCCTTTAATAAGCCTTTCTATTGATTTCTGGAAAATTCAAGCTAAAAACACCTAAGGAGGGAACTGGAAACTATAAATTTATTATTATCCACATAATGCTTAGAGGCAAAAGCTGAAGAACAAAATTAAAGTAAAACTCCCTGAACATCCCATTTTATTTCTTGGATTTCATTAAGAGTAAACCCTCAAACAACAACAAAAACCCAGTGAACTCTTATCTCTCAGGTTACATAATGGAGTCGAGTTCCCCAAAAATAAATGGAACAGAACTGGGCAAGGAGGACTCTCCAGAGTGTTTTAGTTTCAGCAGCTGTTTGGTTGAAAGCTTTCTGGTCTCCCTTTTTGTACTCTCTGGCCAGAAAAAGAGCTGAGCATTGACCTTTAGTCTGGCCCTGACATTAGAGGAAAACACACATATTTAATTCTACTTCCATAGAAGTGGGAACAAAGAATGTTAGCTTAATGATTTTTTTTTTTTTTTTTTTGAGACAGGGTCTCGCTTTGTAGTTCAGGCTGGCCCTGAGCTCAGCCTCAAACTCACATCACAGCAATCCTCCTGCCTCTGCCTCCCAAGTGCTGGGATTACAGGAGTGAGCCACCATGCCTGGCACTGTGGTATGTGGTACTGGTTGCTGCTGGGTGTGAGTCTCCACCCCCAGTATTGTTATGTGGTTACGGGGGACCGAACCCGGGTCCTTGAGCTTGCAAGACAGGCACCGGAACCACTGAGCTAAATCCCCGACCCCCAGCTTAATGATTTAAAGACAAGGTGATTCTAGAATATTCTTAGGCACTTTTATGTTATTTCTTTATTTTTGCAGTAAGTAACAGGGATTGAACTCAGCTCCTTGCTCTTGTGATGCAGGCACTGTGCCACTGAGCTAAATAAACCTCTGGGCCTCCTTAGGCACTTTTAAGTATTTAGTTGTAGACAGAAATATTTTAAGGTTTTTTATTACTTAACTAAATTAACTT
>PVIR01014209.1:0-40684 GCA_004026965.1 Petromus typicus | reverse complement strand
GGCCGTTTTGATTTGGAACCAAGGAAGAACCAAAGGTTGCTTGGGAACAGATCTGTCGAGTAAAGAATGTCCTCTTTATCCAGGACACACTATAATGTTTTTATTTGACAGAAATTACCTTAAATGGTTGGCCAATGAGAGGTGGCCAAAAGTTCTGAGTGTCTAAATTATAAATAAGTAGTATCACATAAGGTACATTGCCATGAGTGCCCCTCAACACACTCCCCTCCCCTTGAACACATTTATCCCGTTGTTTTTGGCACTGTCTTTTATTGTAATAAATGTTTTAAGGTGTAAACGTTCGCTGTATTCTTTGATCACCCCTTACAGCCTGGGCACTGTGGTGTAGAGTCCTGGGAAATGGCTTTCTCCCTTAGAGAGGGCACGTTGTCAGCGCATGTCTCATTTTAGTAGAATTTTTGGCTTGAAGAGCACAGATATAAATCGATAGCCGACACTGTGAGTTCTTTACCAGTGTAACCTTGACCCCTGTCCAGATCTGTGTGGGAGTGATGAGGAGCGAGGAGGCCTTGTTGCTGTTTCCTTCTCTCCATGTCTCAGGCCCTCAGTCTCCTTCTGCCTGAGTCAGGTTGAACTCTTGAAATAACGAGACAGACCCACACTGTTGAAGCCAGAGGAGGGGAATGTCCTGGCACCTCAAAGTGTTGCCGAACGAATGCACAAAGGAAGGAATGTATGAGTGCTGGACACAGACCAGGACTGTACCCCGACATGCCTCCTCCACACCCTTCCGCAGGAGAGGAGGATGAGTTCGAGGTCACGTAAGAAAGGCTTTGCGAATCAGCATGTCACACAGTCGTGTTTCCATCCAGCCACTGCTGTTTGTGCAAACTCTAGACTAGCTGCTCTTGGGAAGAGCGAACACAGAAGCTGTCCATCTTCAGTACAAGTGTGTCCAGACCCAAAGCAAGCAGGAGACAGAACCCTAAATAGAGAGGGCGGGAAATTTATTATCAGTACCATCTTGACTTTTGGATTTTCTGCAAGGAAACTGTCTAGTGAAACAAGACAGCTTGGTGCTTTGGACTCTCCTGGGCCAGTGACAGACACTGGGGACTGGGGACTGGGGCTTCTGGTCTTGTCAAGGTCGAGCATCGTCAGCTCAGAAGAGGCTTTAAGGGTTGCTCTCCCTCTCTCTCCTGCCACTGTCCCTATGAGGTCCTGGCCTACACTGTCCCAGCAACAGTACCTGTACGAGGAATCTTGTACCAGCATGCAACTACCTTTGGGTTTACCATCAGGGCTGGAAAGGACTCTGGGTGGTAGACGAAGTGTGCTGTCTTCACACCCCACCCCTTGCGCCTGGTCTTCTGCGCCTTGGGTCTGAGCCTTCCAACTTCCCTGGGCAGGAGCTCTTCTTCCTGGGAGGCTTCTCTTGGGATTCACATGATGGGTTCATTACACCCTAAGCTTTTTACGAATTTTCTCTGATTTATTTTTACCAGAAATATTGTCCGACCTCTTATATCTGTGGATTCAATCAACTTGATTGGAATTATTGCAAGAAGCTCCATCCATTCTTGATATGGGTGACCTTCTGTCATTATTGTGTAAACAAGATGGTATTACAATTATTATTTATGTACTTCCACTGTGTTAGGTATTATAAGTAACAGAAAGATAGTTTGAAGTATATAGAGGGATATGTAGAAGTTATATGCAACTACTTGCCAGTTGTACATAAGAGACTTGAACATCCTCGGAGATTGGCATCCACAGGGTGCCCAGCACCTTCGGTCTCTTAGACATACCGAGCGATGGCGTATATTGAGGTATCACTGACACGCGTTAAGCAGCACGCAGACCAAGCATACCCATGACCAAGTGTACCCGCGGAACTTGCCACAGCGACATCAGATTTCCATTGCACTCAGGACTTTCCTTATGCCCCTCATAATCCATCCCTTCATGCCCCTGTCTTCCTGTCTCCATCTGATTTGCATTCTGTCACTAAAGATTAGTTTGCACTTTCCCGAATTTTGCATAAGTGGGATAATTTAGTGTATGCTTTAGTGTCTGGCTTTCTTCTCTTAGCTCATTTCTGAGATGCCATATTCTGTGTGGGAGTATTCCACAACTTACTAACCCATTCACCTCTTAATGGATGTCTTAGGAGGTTTGGGCAATTTGTGAATTATAAATAAAATGCCTTTGAAAATTCTTTGACACATCTTTTTAGCAGACATAAATTTTCATTTCTCTTAGGGAAACACCCAAGAATGGAATGAGTAGATTGTATGGTAGGTGGATCTTTAGGTTTTCGAGAAATTGTCAAACAGGATTCCAAGGAGTAGTCCTGTTTACGTTTTCTTGATAAGTGTATGAGATTTCTTTTGTTTCACAGCCAAAGCTGACATTACCAGTCTGAGTTTAGCTATTCTACTGGTGGAATAATCAAATAATTAATTCTATTTACATTTTTCCTAATGATTAATGATAATGTACATTTGCATGTGTTTATTAGCTATTTGTATTTCTTCATTTGTGAAGCCTCCTGTTCAGATATTTTACTGGGTTTGTTACCTTGTTATTTAGCTGTAAGAGTTCTTCATATCTTTTAGACATAAAGCTTTTTTTTTTTTGCAAATACATTCCAAGTATTTTATTCTTGTTTTAAAAATTTTTTTAAATCAAGTTTATTGGTACATTTTACATATGTATTATGATCACATTCAGTATTAAAATTTTGTACCAGTCCATGGCATATCTTTTTTTTTTTTTTAGGTTTTTTTTGAGACAGGGTCTCGCTTTTGTGGTTCAGGCTGACCCTGAGCTCAGCCTCAAACTCACGTCATAGCAATCCTCCTGCCTCTGCCTCCCGAGTGCTGGGATTACAAGCGTGAGCCACCACCCCCGGCACTGTGGTATGTGGTACTGGTTGCTGCTGGCCGTGAGTGTCCACGCCCATTATGGTATGTGGTTACCGGGGATCGAACCCTGGTCCTAGCGCTTGCAAGACAGGCGCCAGAACCGTGAGCTAAATTCCCGGCCCCAGTCCGTGGCATATCTTGATTCTCATTTTTTCCCTCTCCCCTGCCCACTCTACCACCCCCAACTGCATATATACATAAGTTTTGTTTCCATTTCTTTTACTATCAAATTTTTTCTTTCTCTTCTTTATTTTCCTCCCTCTCCTTTCCCTTTGAATATTTTTCTCCCCATTTCACAATATCTGTGGTGTATCTTGTTAGTTTTTCAATAGTGGCTTTCAAAGGGCAAACATTTTCATTTTTTGTATAAAGCTGTATGTGTATATCTATCTATCTATTTAATGTATTTTCTGTTATTATATAGTATATATAATATATATTTATGTTATGATTTGTGGTTATGTCTAGTCTAAGGAATATTTATGCCAAAGTTACAAAGATTTCTCTAATTTTAAAAATATTTTATAGTTGCTTGCCTTTATGTTTAAGTCTGTCATCAATTTTGAGTTTATTCTTACCTATGAAATGAAGCAGTGATTTATACTTGTTTTTTCCATGTAGATATTCAAATGTCCCATCATCTTTTATTCAAAAGAAACATGTTTTCTTTTTGTCACTGAAATACCTGAGCACTTTTGTAATATTAATTGACCACAAATAGCTAGATGTATTTCATGACACTTTATTCTGTTCAATTCATCTATAAATTATTTTATTTTGGTTTTCTTTTAAAATAAGACTTTATGATACTTCCTGTCTGATCAGGACTTTGTTTATAAAGTCTTTGCCTACACCAACATCTTCAAGAGTTCTATGTATTCTATTTTCCAGCAGATTTAATGTTTCTGTTTTAATATTTAGATGATTGATCCATTTCTATTTTAGTTAAGTGCACGGTGAAAGATATGGGTTTAATTTTAATCTTTGGCCAGGTTTCCTTTAGACTGGAAAGCTAGTTTATCCAGCACCATTTATTAAAGAGGCTATCTTTCTTTCAGTAAAGGTGTTTGGGTCCTTTGTCAAAGATAAAGTGGCTGAGTATGTCTGGAGTTGTTTCTGCATCTTCTAACCTGTTCCTGTGATTTTTTTGGGGGGGAGCTGTTTCTATTTTTTCTTTCTTTAAATCACAGTAGCTTTGTGATATAATTTCAAGTTAGGGACTGTGATGCCCCCTGCTTTGCCTTTGTTGCCCAGAACTGCTTCTGTTATTCTTGGTCTCTTCTGGTTCCAAATGAATTTTGGAATTGTTTTCTCTAACTCTGTGAGATATGCTTGTGGTATTTTGAGTGGGGTTGTATTAAATCCCGATAGCAGTTTTGTAAGTGTGGCCATTTGCATTACATTACTTTTTCTTACTCAAGAACAAAGAATTTGAAAAAAATTTTCTGTTATCTTCTTTAATCTCCTTTTTCAGAGAATTGCCTGCCTGCCTTCTTTCCTTCCTCTTCCTTCCTTCCTTCCTTCCTTCCTTCCTTCCTCCCTCCCTCCCTCCCTCAGGAGATTGAATTTAGGAGCATGTGTTTGCCAGGCAGGTACTGTACAGTGGACCTTAATCACTGGCCTGTACTTTTCAATGTAAAAGTCTTTTATTTCCTCCTTTGATTCCTAGGTATTTCATTTTTTGGATGCTACTCTGAAAGGCGTTGATTTCCTAAATTCTCTTTCGGTGAATTTGTTGTTTGTGTAAAGGCATGGTGTGGATTTTTAAGTGTTGACTTTGTATCTAGCTATCGAAATCTAGAAGTCTTTTGGTGAGGCTGTTGGTATCTTCCCCGTAGAGTATCATGTCACCCATCAATAATGATAAATTAGCTTTTATCTTTCCTACCCTTACTCTTTTTATGTCCTTCCCTATGTAATTGCTCTAGCTGACATTTCCAGAAGCATATTACATAACAGCGGTGAGAGTGGCTGTCCTTATCAAATTCCTAGTCTCGGAGTGAAAGCTTTGTTTCTGTTTACTGAGTATGATGTTGGCTATTGGTTTGTCATAGAGGTTCTTGTCAAATTGAGGTAAAACCATCTATTCTAATTTCCTTCAAGGTTTTTTTTTTTAAATCATGAATGGATGTTGGACTTTGTCAAATGCTGTTTCTGCATCGATTGAGATAATCATATGGTTTTCATCTTTGGCTCTGTCACTCGGTGTACTACATTGACTGTTGTGTATGTTGAACCAACTCTGCATGCCCAGATTGAGTCCTACTTGCTCATGGTTTATAGTCTTGGAGATGATTTGCTGCATTCTGCTTGCCAGTGTCTTATTGAGGAGTTTTTGCATCTGTGTTCATTAGTGAGACTGGCCTGTAGTTCTCTCTTTCGGTTAGATCCTTTTCTGGTTTTTGTACCAGGAAAGCATAATAATTTTTATTCAGAAGCTTTGAAGAACTGAGATGACCAGCCAGTCTGAATGGCGGCGCAGGCTCCGACCCAGTCACTATCAGGCTGAACTCCACAGCTGTGTCCTGGCACACTGTCCTCGTGCTGATGAATCAGTTTGTGACAGTGTCAAAGAATAACACAGAGAGGGCCTAGAAGACTTTTCAGTGTAAAAGTCTTTTATTTCTTCCTTTGATTCCTAGGTATTTCATTTTTTGGATGCTATTCTGAAAGGTATTGTTTTCCTAAGTTCTCAGTGAATTTAGGAAAGCTGGGCTGTCTCCTGGTCTCTTTCTGTGGCTTATTGTTTTGTAGCTTCAAACACCATCGACAAACGCTACATGCTACAAATGCAAATCTCTTGATATTTCCTGAACTTGGTTCCTTTGCCTTAACAAAGGATGAGGATGCATTGCTTGAATGGTTGTTAGAGTCAAAGATAATGTATGTGTCTGAGGATCTTTGTGTATTCAGGGGAAATATTTTTACTGTATCCCTCACCCCAAAATGCAAAGTCTGAAGTGCTCCACAACCCAGACTTTGAGAGTGCCAATCTAGAGCACCTTTGTAATATCGATTGACCACAAATAGCTAGATCTATAAGTAGAAGATTTTATACCATAAGTAGAAGATTTTATACCATAACACTATTTCATAAGAGTTAAATGTGATGGCAAGTTCAAGCCCAGCCTGGGGCAATTGGTAACATTGGGTGAGCCTGTCTCAAAATAAAAAATAAAAAGGGTTCTGGATGTGGCTCAGTGCAAAGTCTCTGGGTTCATTCTTATGTACTGGAGGAAAAAAAATCCTTTTTATGAACAAGATTTGTTAAAAATATTATGTAGAATTACTTTTAGGACATGTATATAAAGTGTACCTGAAATATAAATGAATTTCACGTTTAGCAGTGAGTCCATTATTCCCAAGGATATCTCATTAGGAATTTGCAGATATTCTGATATCTGAAAAAATATGAAATCTGGGGCTGAGGATTTCATTTAGTGGATCGAGCACCTGCCTTGCAAACGCACGGTCCTGAGTTCAATCCTAAGTGCCATAAATGAATGAATGAATGAATGAATAAATAATACAGACATTCATAAAATATGAAATTTGAAACAGTTTTGGTTCCAAGCATTCTGGATAAGGAATATTTAAGATGCACTTTCATATTTACATTCTCTGACCTTTAATTCATATGAAAAATGAATGTAATTTATATATATACATATATAATATATATACATATAATATATATATGTATATATGTATATATATATATATATATAAAATGAAGATGACTAATCACTGTAATTTTGGAACTAAAATGACACAAATGGTTCCTGCTACCCGGTGGAGCCTCAAACAACTCTTTGTTTTGTTTCTTAGGCCTGACTGTGGACATGGTTTTTCAGGTCAGTGATTTTTCCTGAGAACATGCTGGGTTACATGGTGCAGGTTTTCCTATGTCTTTCTTTCACTGGTTCTTAAATTTGCACTGGTCATCTCCGTAGCAGTCACTATGGATTTTAGCAGTGTATTTTCAGAGACTTCCAGTCGTTTAGAGGAGGTCTGTAGTTCTAGTTACAGCTTGAATCCTTGGCTCTCAGTCTGGATTTGATCAGAAGCTACTTTATCCTCTGGAGGCTTTGGAGGAGTTTAGACCAAGCGATTTCTAATCTTGACTCTGAAATTCTAACCATGGTCCCCACAGGTATGGGCTCCCAGTATTTCTTCTTCTTCCATTATGCAATGATCTCAAATCACAATAGCAGTTGTCTTGCTCTGAATGATCCTCCTCCAAGGACCTGTTTTTCTGGTGGTTTCTCTTCCTGATACCCACAAGGCAATAACAGATGACTGAAATTCTGCTGTGAGTTTCTCAGGGACCCCGTCCTGGAACGTAGAGTCTGGAATTTTGGCTTGTGCTGGGCGTCTCCCTTTCTCCTGGGGAGGGACAAGGATAAGTCCCCAGGCTGGCTCACCTTTCATCCTGACACTGAGATTTTGCTTGAGTTACTTAAAATCCTTCCAAAGATCATCTTGTGAGTGGTTGTAGCACCTGCTCCCGTCTGGCTTGCAGAGTGATCGAAGGCTAAATGGTGACTGCTAAGAGAACATGAACTGTTTTCTTCAGTAACTTTGAGGTCATAAGGTCTTCGAAGACAAGAACATCGGATTTAATGGCAGCAGAGGAGATAGAGGGCGAATGAAGGGGCGAACAAGAAGTAAGGAGGGTCCCGTCTGGAGTTTTGGGGGACATTTTCCTCCTTTAAACCCCTCCCCTCCTTTTTTGGTACCAGGGATCAAACTTGGGATCTTGGGCTTGTGAGGCAGGTGCTGGAACCACTGAGCTAAGTCCCCAACCCTTAACCTTCATTTTATTACTATACTTGCAATGTAAAATCATACTTTAATCTTGGAATTGGAACATAGACATACAGAATCTTGATCCCCTTTTACTTCCCTTTCTGTCCTTCCTGTAACCCCCACCTCCATCTCTACATCCCTTTCCTATCTCCACAGTCTACGTCCCTGTTTCCATTGTCTTTCTTTTATTTTTCTGTTTCTTTATACCCTCGTATCACATGAGAGAAGAAGATGCAGTATAGTAAGAGTTCCAGTCTGTCATTCAGTAATTACCTATTTATCTCCCCCCACATGAAGTATGTGTAATGTACGGAAGTGGGTGATAAAAAATAAGTAGACATCGTGTTTTTGCCCTTGAAGAACTTATTAGAGAAAGGATATGAAAGTTAACCCCATGAAGCTGGCAAATGAAGGGTAGAGTGGTCGAGTGTACAACAGTTTATAACAAACAAATAAAAATATGATAATGGAATTAGATGGAGAAGGAGTCAGAGCACTCTCAGTTTTCTAGTCATAGTCTATAAATTTGGTTTTGAAAATATATTGGAAAAGACAGATGGATACAGCTCTAGCTTCATGCAAACATTATAAATAAAACATTTCTTGTAATCCTTGGAATTTTGCTTGGTGCATTTTAAAAGATCTATATTTTAAAGCCCCGAGCTGTAGATCCAAGAGAAAATGTAATTTTACTATTGATGCTCAACATAAATATGAATCTGTGAAATTTTCTACAGCTTGAATAACTTTTTTTTTTTTTAAAAATTATTCACAGTTCTTCACAAATAATCAGCTTCTTCTTCTCTGCCCTGAAGATTATCGACTTTGTGGGTTGTCTTTGTGAATATTTCATCCAAAGTCCTCTTCACAATTTATTATCCAAGTTTTACTTTTTTTTTACAAAAAAAAAAATGTATTGAGAAAATGGAAACTAAATTTAATGCTAACTTCAGGAGAGAAATTAGTTTAAGGGAGATTTTTCTGTAAAAAATGAAAATCACGGAATGTAGTGAACCCGGTCTCAAGTCCAGTTCCGCCAGCAGCTGTGGCCCACTCGCTTTGCCCGCCTCGTTCCAGACCCATTATTTGGTTCTCTCTGCCTGAGGCGCCAAGGCGGCGAATGACGGAGAGGTGGAGTCAGTTTAACATGCCGGCAGCCAGGGGGCGCTCAACTGTAGTAGGCCGGAAAGCCCCAGCGCCCCCCACCCCCCTCCACCGCTCATCTCACCTTTATTTACTCAAACACGGGGGCAAGCAATCAAATAACACAAGATTCATCTGCTTTCCAATATCCACTAGTACATGCTCAGGTAAACAACTTAACCTCAGCCGTCTTGGCTTGTCCTTGGAACCTGCAGTGTGCAGTCACCTTGAGTGTGGCCTTTCTCTTTTGCGCTCACACGGGAGGCCAGTTGGACCTCAAGCCCCCCCGCCCCCCATCTCCGACACTGAAATCTTCTAACAGAATAAACATGGCTTCTGCCCCTTAATGTAGATTGTATAATTTGACAACCAGCCCACATTGTACTTGGACAGTGGTTCCTTCCTTAGGTTCACGACTTCAATGTCAGTATGTTGAAAACATTTAGGAAGTTTCCATCTTTATTAGCAGATTCCTGTCTTCGGTCTTTTGCCCCGATCATGTTGGCCAAGAGCTCAGCATAATCAATTGCTGCAGCTCCCTTGACATGACTGTGATGTTTCATAAATATTTCATGAATTTTCTCAAGTCCAACCAACTGACTTGACCCAGACGGAGTTAATTGGCCAGACTGAACGTTAGATAGATAGCTAGTGGAGCCAATGCGTGAGTTTCTCCAACAGTTGCCTTTAAGGGAAGAAAAACCACCCGGAGATATTATGTGATTTTTCAAATTTGTACAGTACATGAAGGGAGATGTCAGACCTGGAGTGCTAACAGTGTATGATTTTCAGTCTAACTTCCTTTTCTCTATCTCTCTATTATTATTATTATTATTATTATTTTTGTTTTGAGACAGGATCTCGCTTTGTAGTTCAGGCTGTCCCTGAGCTCAGCCTCCAACTCACATCACAGCAATCCTCCTGCCTCTGCCTCCCGAGTGCTGGGATTACAGGCGTGAGCCACTACGCCTGGCACTGTAGTATGTGGTACTGATTGCTGCTGGGGTGAGTCTCCACACCCAGTATGGTATGTGGTTACCGATGATCGAACCCAGGTCCTTGCGCTTGCATGACAGGCGCTGGAACCACTGAGCTAAATCCCCGGCCCTATCTCTCTATTATTGCTCGATTGACTCCAACATATTTACTAGAGTTGTTTCCTGAAAATGCCACTAAGATCTGCCTCAAATGATACTGCCTTGCATGTCAATGTCTGAGGACCCAGGAAGCCACCAGTGAATGTTAACAGTTCTTAGTTTATGCCTCTTTCACCTTCTTTTATTGTTACCACTTTACCTTGGCACAGTCACCTTAGAAGTTTGCAACAAGTGAACTTAGACCTGTTCACCATCTTTATTGAAAATTCAGTACATTTACAACTCAGTTGTGATCTAATCTGACCCCTGTTCCATCTTCTGCTCTTTTTTGCTAGAATGCTCAGGAGGGATGGAGTTATTAATTTTATCAATTAAAAATGCATTTGACAATAAGTAATAGAAATCTTAGTGAACTGTGGCTTAAGTCACAGTGGCAGTTACTATTTACTTAAAAGAAATCTGAAAGTGGACAGGCCATGTCCCCGCATTCTGCCCTGACATAGGGGCTGTCAGCTGTTGGTCTTCATATTATTGCTTCATGGCCTCAGGATGGCTGCTTCGGGTCCAGGCATCACACACACATCCAAAGCATCTCAAAGAAAGGCCAGGGCAGAGCACTTTCAACTCCTGATAGTATTTGAGAATGTAAGTTTTCTTCTAATGCTTTTATTTACCAGGGCTGTAACATTCAGGTACACCTAACCACAAACAAGTTTGGAAAAGTGAGTGTTTAGTTTTGTGGACTTGGTCAAAAGGGATGATACAGAGAAGGGGCTTTGGAATGTCTGTAGGTCAACCACCTGGCACTGTCCATCCTGTGCCTGCCTGGCACCTTGGACACAACACATATACATACTTCTTCCCTGAATTTTCTCTAAGATATACTTTTCTACCAGGAGGTGCCCATCATGGCTGCTGGTCTGTTTGTGTGTGTCTGGGAAGTTTTAAGTGTAGGTAAAGATCTTATTCAGACTATGTTTAAGTCTAATTCTTATCGCTTCCTCCCTCTCTCCTTCCTCTCTTCCTCCCTTCCTGTCTTCCTTCCTTCTGTACTCATGATTAAACCTAAGACCTTCACAATGAGCTATATTCCTGGCCTTTTTTATTTTGTTACAGTCTTGCTAAGTTGCCCATGATACGCTAAGATTTACAGTCCTCCTTCCTCAGCTCCTAGAGGGCTGGGATTACAGGCATATGCCACCATATGCCACCTCGTTAACGCTTTTTTATTTATTATTTTTTTATTATTGTTTGATATGAACACAATGTAAGATCTGCCCTGTGAGCAAAAGTTCCAGTATATAATATAGTATTGCCAGCACAAATAACAACACAGTATAATTTTGTTAACTTAGGTACTATTCTTTATTGCAGATCTCTAGGTCTTATTCATTCCGTATAAGTAAAACCTCATTCCCATTGCTAATACCTCTCCATGTCTTCATCAGCCTCTAGCAATCACCTACCCTCTACTTTGAAGAGAATCACAATGGCTTTCTTCTATGCATGTGTACAGTATTTGTCCTTCTGTGTCTGGCATAATGTCCTTCTGGTTCGTCCATGTTGACACAGATGACCTAATTTCTTTCATTTTTAATAGCTGAATAATATTCCATCACTTGTGTATACTCAATTTCCTTTATCCATTAATTGTCTTGATTTATTAATAGTCACTGAGGTTGCTTCCACATCTTGCCTATTGAGCATGATAGTGGAATGCTGCAGATATCTCTTCCAGCACTTAATTTCAGAGGTGGGACTGCTGAGTCATATTCTAATTTTTAAAATAACTTGTTCACTATTTTCCCGAATAGCTTCATTCTTAATAATAGTGTATAAAGGTTTTTTCTCCATATCCTGATGCATGCTTCTTCTCTTTTTCTCTCCTAACAGGTATAAGGTGATCTACCTATCTGTAGGTTTTGGTTTGCATTTCATTGATGATTACTGAGGTTGGGTACCTACTGTGTACCTGCTGGCCACTTGTATGTCTTCTTTAAAGAGGCATCGATTTCATTCCTTTGCCCACTTCTAAATCAGTTCCTTGTGTTGTTTTGACTGTTGAGTTGTGTTTATTTCTTATAGATTTTGATGGTAAGCCCTTACTGGATATATGTTTTGTAAGTTATTTTCTTCTACTCTGCTTTGTTGAAGACAACAATTATTATTATTGATTATTCCATTTGCCATACAGACTTTAGTCTTATCTAATTTTAAGTTGGTTTTTACTCATAGTATAAGACAAGGCTCAGTATTGCTCCTTTGGATGTTGTGTTTGTCAAAGTTTTGTTGCTGTGGCAAAATACTAAGAAAATCAACTGCAAGAAGGGAAGTTTATTTTGGCTTAGAGTTTCCCTGGGTTCAGTCCATGGTTGAGTGGCTCTAGTGCTTTCAGCCCTGTACTGAGGCAGGTCCTCATGGTGGGGTATGTTCTGGAGCAGCAGGAAACAGAGAGCAGGCAAACTTTAAAACACAGGTCCTGCCCCCAGACTGATTCAGCTCTGAGCTCTTGAGTGGACTAACCCACTCATCAGACCACAACCTTTGTGATCCAGTCTTTTCCTGAAAGTCCAGCTCTGAGCATGCTTGTGCTGGAACCAGGCCATATGAAAATCCAGTTGTCCCAACACTACTGGGAAAATCTGCCCTTCCATAGTATGTTTTTGGCATCTCAGTCAAAGATCTGTTGATGGTACCTGTACTGGGCTTTTGACTCCATTCCATTTGTCAATAGGGCTGGCTGGCTTTGTTTTTGCTAGTATCACACTGAAACTTTGTGATATACTTTGAAATCAAGAAGTATGTGTCTTCCTACTGTATCATTCTTGTTCCAAATTACTGTGGAGTCTTCAGGGTCTTCCGTGGTTCTGTATGACTCTTAAGGTTTATTTTCTTTTTTTTATTTCTTTCAAAATGCCATTGAGATTTTAGGAAGTATTACACGGCAGGCACAGACATTTCAGCAATAGTCATTCTTTCAGCCCAGGAACAAGACTTCTTTTTCTTTGTTTTCATTTCTTTCATCTGTATTTTGTAGTTTTCATAGAGCAAGTGTCTCACCTGGAGCAGAATCCAAAATGACGGCAAAATGTATGGTGTAGTGAATACATAAGCCACGGACATAGTTATCATCACGTGTCACACGATTGCACTTTTATTCAGCGAGTGACACAGCACTGCGTACACTACGGACATGTGAGTCTGTTACTGCAGTTGCCATTCCAAGTACCGCCCTCTAGATAGCTTAGGCCACATTTAGCTGACAGTAAACACAAACCGGTGCCTTCAACACACAGGGTGGGTTTGATGTACACAGAAAATCTGAGGATAGAAAGTCACCACTTTGGCTCCCCTGTCCCGTAATATCATTTAGGACTTTGTTATTTCATCTTCTCATTTTTCCTCTTCCTCACGGTCACAGGATGGCTTCTGAAGCCCCACACTGCAGTGATTGTAGAGAGAGAGGGAAAGGGGAGATTGAGAGACCCAGTCTTGTCCGTCCTTTTCATAAGAAGAGCAAGAGCTGACTGCCTTAGGTCATATCGCCCAGGACTGGGTTCCATGGTTGCATACCTGGGATGTTGGGGCAGTGGATGTTCACCTGCTCCGGCCTCTAACCCAGTGCGAGGTTGCAGGAGGAGGATGCTGGGATTGGCACCAGACTGACAACGGAGCTGCCCCAGGGGTGAAGCTCCCTTTGTCTGCTTTGGGTCTCGCCTTCCACCCCTCCCCCTCCCAGGCCTCTGAGTCAAAGCTAAAGGGAAGTTAGAAGCAAGCTCCTTACCACATGCTCTGCATTGTGAATCTACTCCCCCTCTGAGCAGGGTCCCAACTTGGGTCGCACATCGGGAGGGGAACGAAGCTTTGTCTTTTTTTCTAGCTACTCCTGGACTCCCATCGCCCCCTGGGTTTTGCCTCTGTCGGATCCTCAGGGCCGTGGATTCTTATAAGAACATGAACCCCACCGTGAACTGTGTGCGGCATCTCTTGTGAGGCCGGTTGAAACCACTCGCTTCTCCCTCTGTCCTTGCAAAAACTGTCTTCAGAAAACCGATCCCTGGTGCTCAAAAGCTTGGGGACTGCTGCATTAGAGACTGGCTGTGATGGTGCTTGAAAGGTGACTTAGGCTTCAGTGCTGCTGACCATGACCAAGGCCACCTCTTGCCTGTATCCTCACTGAGAACCCAGAGGAGAGTGATAATCCCCGCGGCTTCCTCTCAGGCTGGCCCCTGGGTGGAGGAGCACGTTGTTCGCTGTTTTCTTTGTTGAACCCGGGGCCTTAACACTGAGCTACATCTCCAGTCTTCTAAATTTTTTTAAAATATTTGAGCCAGGGTCTTGCTAAGTCTGTGAGTTGCTCTGACTAGACTCAACCTTGTGGTCCTTCTGCCTCAGCCTCCTTGAGTGCTGGGGTTACAAGGCTATGCCACCACACCCAGCTCTATTTCTTTTGAATATCACATGGAAGCGTTTTCAAACTTTCTGCTCTATTGTGCTTACTGCATCAACCGAGGTACTTCTCAGAGTCCCACGGTGGCTGCAGCAGTTCCTGCCATCACTTGCAGACACCCTATGCGAAGCAGAGGAGAAGGATATGCTGTACTCGGTGTCACTGTTTATAAAGGAAGACATCTTCCTAGGAGGTTTCTCGCACTTTTCTTATCTGATCCCAGGAGATAATTGGGCCGTTTCTGTTTTAGCTATGGGAAGCTTGGAATGGGAGTTTCTGGTGTTTTTAGTTGGCAGGAGGGGAGACAGGTTCTGCCCACCAGGATGAAGGTTGGGGTGTTGGGGAGCACTTCAGGAGGGAGCTGTCATCTCTGCCCTGGACCGGGGCCGGTGCTTCTTGCTCCACCTCCCCGTAGTCCTCGTCTTGCTCCTTTCACGCTATGCTTCCTGCCTTTGTGCAGCCGGGGTGGGGGGGGTCTGTCAGGAAAGACATTTAATTTTATTCCTCAGTACATGTTTGCGACACATGATGAACACATTCGATTCCCTTTACCCCGAAGATGTCTTCACACCTTGTGGAAGTTGTGATGCCCCGTGTGAAATGGCTGTATCCCTCCCCACTCGCTCTTCCTCTCCGCTCCTCCTTCCGCTTCCAGAGTTCTGGAGCTTTCGTCAGTTCCTCAGCTACACCGTGTGTTTCTTCCCTTCTGTGTTCCTAGAAATGCTTCAGCTTCTTTCCCTGCCTGATGAGTCCTTCTCTAAAATGCATTTCAGTTCAGGCTGAGCTGGTGCTGCCTCTGGGAAACCTTCTAGAACCTTCTCCTGGCATACATGGCTGCAAGTTCCTAAGCGTCTCCCGTAGAACCATCGATTTCTCCATTTTAGACCTCATCGCTTGCTTTGCCGTCTTTCTCCCCCATTCATGATTTTTAAAAAATCAGCTTTATTGACTTCTATTTCCTCTGCTATGCAATTTATTATTTAAAGTGCATAATCACTCTTAAATGTATTTGCCGAGTCGCGAAATCATTATGGCATTCAATTTCATAAATTTTCCATCACTCCTACCCCACCTCCAAGTACCCACGCCCATCAGCGGTGACGTCCTGTTTCCGCCCCACCTCCGCAGCCCCAGTCAGTGACTCATCCGCTTCCTGTCCCTGTGCATGCGTCTATTCTGGACGCATCCTAGACATGGAACTTGTCCTCTGTGTGCTCAGGTCTCGCGGTGATTCACGGCTTTATTCCCACTTGGGATGCAGTTGGGGCCTCAGAGCAAATATTGGTTGAATTCTGAGCTGACTGAATCAATGAAAAATCTGAATACCCCAGAGTTGATCACTCTCTTTTCTCTTGATTTATAATTTTAAGCATATTGCCAGCAGTTTCGGCCACTCTTATTCTCCTTTTTTATTGCACTGTCTCTCTCCCCAGATCAGGAGTCGGGTCTCTTTGTTGAGTGCAGCCCTTGGCACGCTCTGTGTTTAACAAATACTGTGAGAGTAAATGGAGGAATGAGTTAGGTGTGACCACTCGCTTCTGCACGATTAGTTGAGCTCTCCCTTTAGACCAGGTGGGTCTCCATCACTTGTTTCTTCATTCTCCTGGTATTCATTAAAAATTAGGGTTCTGTACCATGCTCCTCACTTTGGTATTCATGTCATTCCATGGCTGTTGGTCTCGTCCATGGCTGCGGGCTGTGACTCAGGAGCCCTGGTGTCTCTCTCCTCAGTGCCCAGCACAGCTCCTCACTCAGACTCAGCAGTACCTAGTGCTTCGAAGTCTCTTAGTGATTTGGAGATCACAGGTCTCAGATGCTAGGGCAGGGCCGGGAGGGCCCCTGAGGTGGAGATGTTAGCTCCACCTTTGCTAGGCTCGAGTGTGTCCTGTACACGTTGATGGGCTGGTGTAACGGTACTGAGAGATGGCAAATCGTTGGGGTGGAGCCTAGAGGAAGATTAGGTCACTGGGGCACTGGCCTTGGAAGGGATTAATGTAGTTTCACAGGAGGGGGCTAGTTCCCATGTGAATGGCTTATTACAAAGCGAGTCCATCTCGTGCGCTTGGCTCCTCCTGTGCATGGCTGCCTCTCTTCTCACCTTTCTGCCTTGACAGATGTTGGTGCTGCACTGTTCGGACATTCCAGCTGTATTAGTTAGGGTCCTTTAGAGCAGGGATTTCCAGTGTTTTTGGCACTGGAGACCAATTTCACGATTGATGCTTTTTCCATAGGTAACGGTAGTGATGGTGGCAATGGTGGTGACGGTGGAAATAGTGGCCGTGGTGGCTTCAGGATGGTTGGGAGGAGCATACAACCTAGATCCCTCATGTGTATAGCAGGGTTCTTGCTCCTATGAGAATCTGATGCTGCTGCCGACCTCACAGGACACTTTTAAGCCGCCGAATTTTTGATGACTTGTTACCACAGAATTGGGAAGTTCACACATTTGCCCCTACCCTGCCACTACAGTGTCCCTGGAACAAGTGGGCTTTGTCTACTAGCCCAGTCGGGGCACTCATTTTTTGAACCCAATATGAATCTGTCTAAGCATGCTCAGGCTGCCATAAGGAAAGACCACAATTACCTTAAACACAGAGAGTTACTTTTGTACAGTTCTAGAGGCTGAAAATCCAAGTTCAAGGTGGAAGCAGGACTAGTTTCTGGTGCAGGCTCTCTTTCTGGACTGTAGTGAGATGGTGACCTTCCCACAGTGTCCTCAAATACCCTTTCCTCTCAGCCTACAGGGAGAGAGAGGAAGAGCTCTGGTGTCTCTTCCATCTTTTTTTTTTTTTAATTTTAAAGAGCTAATTATAACTTCCCATTATTTTTTTGTGATAACACATATACTTTAATGGGTCAGGTGCAGTCTTAAAAATGAAATTAAAAGATTTTTTTTTTAAAAAAACGCAGCCAGATTTCATAAATATTTTCAGAGCTGCACCAGTACATTTTCCCCGAGCAATTCATTGAATGTTTTGGTACAGCATTTGTAGAGTAAGAGGCATAATACAGTAATTATATAAAAAGTCTCTAACTCTTAATAATGGTAATCCACTTCATTTCAGAAGTCCAGTATTATGAAGTCCCAAGACACTTGGGCTTTTTCTGCCCACATGCACACTTCCAGTGTCTCCTCCTCGTCTTTCAAGGACATCGAGTCTGTTGGGTTAAGGCCTTTGCTCTTTTGTGACCTCACTTGACCCCAGTCACCTCCCTGCAGGCCTTATCTCCAAATATAGTCACATGGGAGAGGGAGGGTTCCATCTTCTGAGTTTTGGGGGTTATGCTTCAGTTTGTGACACATCAGTGCAGCAGGGCAGAGGTTTCTCAGGCCATTAATGTTGCAGCAGCTCAGTGACCTTTGCATACGGAGCAGCCTGGAGATCCAGGCTGAATGCCGGTGTCTCAAGCCAGTCCTCAGGGGAGCTTACTTCTGGCTTCTCTGATCCAGGGTGCTTGCTTTAGGCTAGTTTCCGGTATTTGAGAATTTTTCCTTGAGCCTGTTTGGGATGTGCAACCCCTCTGGGTTAGTCATCAGAAATGTGTGTTGAGAATATTGCAGTTGGGATATGAGATCATGTGTGATACTGTTTTTGACAAGGCATTTGGCCAATGCTGGACAAGATATCAGCATTCCTGTAGTGTATCTGCTTAATTTTTCATTGTTCTTTTTAGTGATTTGTTTAGTCCTAAGCTATAATTACATCTTTCCAGGAGTTGTATCCCTTTTCTTGCCCCAATTCCAGCCTCCTATGATCCACCTGAATGCTTTACAGGTTGAAGAACATTTTTAACAGTTTCAGGGGTATCTCATCATGGAGTCCAACCCCAGCAAACACCATCCTGGCGTCCAATTCACACAGAAGTTACTTTCGGCTGAAGTCCTTCCACCAGGATAGAGTGTGAATTGCTGATGGTTTAGGTCGCCTTGGAAACATGAAAGTTATAACTCAGGGGAACTAGTCCCACTGGGAATGAGTGTCTGGACCCCCGGACCTAGCAGGACCAACTCCCATACTGATGTCCGGCAGGTGCTTTAAAGCATTCTTCACAGGCCACTGGCAGAAACTTCTGAGCTGATGCCTGTGACGATGTGGCAATGCCAGGGCACTGGAGGGACCCCTGGGATGGGCCCTGACAATTTTCTAGAAACCCAGTGCTACACAGGTGTCAGTTCCAGCTTCCAGTGCCACCCCAGCAGTGCCCAAAGGGAAGGATGGGGCAGGTTCTCTCCAGTTGGAACAGTGAGCACATTTCCTGGAGGGGACCTCAGACCTAGATGTGATGTCCTAGCAAAGCATCACACTGGCAGGTGGGGCACTGCGGCCCAGGGGCGCTGGAGACAGATCCTGAACTGTCCTCCATGGAAGAGAATAGGGACCTGTCTGCAAGAAGTGTCAGTCTTCACGTTCACCGACTGAGACTGTGTTTATAAAGAAAGTGATTTGATTCTGCTAGGCTGGGGTGCCCTGCGGGTGCACTGTGTTTTTATCTTGCTCTGGTGGGTGTTTTGATTTGTACTCAGTGATGAAGGGGCATCAGCTTCAGGCACTGAAAAAAACAGCTGTGTATTTGGGTTTATTTGTTCAAGGGTCCAGGGACAGTTTGGTAACCAGCAATACCTTATTGGGATTGTTTATTCTTTCAGTATCTATTCCCCAAGGAGTGACCTCAGATAACTTTCCCTAGTGTGGAAGGACCTGACTTTGCTTAGATACGGCTACAAGAACCTGTTCTGAGCCTCAGGAAAACTGTGGGACACCTTTAAAAACTTAAGAAACATGAACAAAGACTTCAATCCTATCTGGGCCCTTCCTTGGCTGGTGGTGGGATTTGAGGCGGGAGGACCAGGGGTTTCCTGGGGACCTGCTCTCTCATGGAGGGCAGTGTGTACTGGCTTTGGTTAGGAAACAACGTTCTGCTGCTAGGACCATAAACATCAGCTTCCCAGTTTTGTCCGATGCTGCTGAGACCTGAGGTTCCTGAGCACTTCACAGCAGATGGGTGGGTCATGTCCAACCCTGTCATCAGCCCCTGGATGCTGGTGGGGTGCTTAGTGGATCAAACTGAAGGAGAAAGTGGTCTTCCAATTTTGTGTGATTGGACCATCCGAGGTCCAGCTTTGTAAGGCCCAATGGCCCAGTGGGGCTCCTGCAGGAAATCTGACATCTGCAGAAATGGGTAGACATGCCCTGGTGACTTCCGGCCAGCCACAGTCATCTTGCCTATGCAGACTTCTGTTCTTCACAGAAAAAGAGTGTAGGCTTTGGAAAGACAGCAAATCTACTGGTCAGGACCCCAGGTCCAGTCTTGGTCCTGGGGGTTGGTCTTACAGTCAACCCAAAAATGTTCCCTGCATTGGAGAACAGGATGAAGGGGTAGAGTTGGCACTGGACAGGGGACTCTGGCTGTGATAAGGGCGCTGTGATCTACCTGTAATGTGAGATGTGGGTCTGCTTGGGCCGAATTGTCCTGACTCCCATTCCTTCAGCATGTGCCCCGACTTGGAGGCAGAGTATCGGAGAGAGCCCCATAGGAGGTCATTAGGGTAGATCCTGATTCAGCAGAAGTGATACCTTTGTAAAAAGGGCAAACTTGGACAGAGGCACCCACAGTAGGGAGACCTCGTGATGGCTGGGCATGGTGGTGCACACCTGTTATCCCATCAGCTAGGAGGCCGAAGCGAGAGCATTACCAGAAGTTCAAGGTCATCTTGGACTACATAGTCCATCCAGGACCAGCCTGAACTATATAGTGAGACCCTGTGTCAAAAAGAGAAAAAAGAGGAAAGAAAGAGAGAAAGAAAGAAGGAAAGAAAGATGAGGAGGAGGAAGGCAAGACCTGGGTGATGGGTCACCAGCTGGGCAACTGCAAAGACTGTCAGCAAACTGCGGGACACCAGGGAGAGAGGTGAGGGGTCTGTCTCCCAGCCTGCAGAAAGAATGGACCTGCCAACAGCTTGATCTCTGATATTGGCTCCCAGAACCGGGAGGTGACAAATGTGTGCTGTTGCAAAAGTCCATGGATTTTGCTATGGTAGCCCTGACTGATGGACACCGGGTCCTACAGGCAGTGATGAGCTTGTGAGAATCCAGCGAGGAAGAGAGAGAGGACAGAAGACTCTATGGGCCCCAGGTGGCAGGATGGTCTGCTTGTTGCCTAGCGCCTAATGTTTGTGACACCGAGAGTGCCAGCCTGACAGGGAGGATCGTGACAGCCGCATCATCTTTGTCAGCACTGCCTTCGTCATCTTCTTTCTCACCTCGCTGGCCACAGCTAATGTCTACCGAGTGTCTACTGCGTGCCTGACACGTGTGCGTCCCGTGTCTTTGCTTCAGTTCTGCCGTTCTTAGGCCCCTCTCTAAGGCCAACCTGCCTTCCAGGACCTGTACCTTGGCTGTTCCCTCGCCTGGGCTGCTTTCCTACTAGATCTATGTTTCCAGCTCCTTGTTTTAAATTCAGGTCTCAGCCCGATGCTTGTCTCTAGGGAGAGCCTTTCACCGTCTCAGTCATCTCAGCTGCTGCTGGCTTTGTTTACTTATTTTTTATAGCACTTGTCGCTATCTGAAATGTTCTTATTTACTTTCGACTTGTCTATCTTATCGCACTAGGCCATAACTTTTATGAGGAGAAGGACCTCGTCTGGCCTCTTTAATCCTTGATCACAGAAATTGGATCAGTTCCTAATAGAAGATTGTGTTCCGAAACTCAGTTTCCTACTTATTCAAATAGTTGAGGTCTTCTCAACCTCACCGAGGCTCAGAGTGCATCTTGCATATGCAGAAAATTCATTAAGACAGTTTGCCAAACAAAAGACAGCTGCTGTCTCTCTCCTGACCTTTATAGCAGCGTCTAAAACTGGAGTAAGCCTCAACCCTGGATTTTTCCCACTCCTTATAGGTCTGTAAGTGGAAAGGTGAGGAAGGAAGAGCGGCTTCCACACTGGCTGACTCCAAGAGGTGACGTGGCAGGAGCAGGGACCCTGGCTTTGAGTTAGGTGTAAGAGGGGACCTGTTTACGCTAGTTTGTGCTGTTCTGAGCCGAATCTGCCGTGGTCTACCCTGGGGGGCTGACAGCCTATATCCTGCCTCGTAGGGACATTCAGAAATGGGCTCTGTGCCTCCTCCCAGCTGCCATAAGGCTGCAGAGCAGTCCCTGGGCCCCAGGATAGGTGGACATGGCTGCACCCCCAAGATTGCATGGAGAGAGGCAAAGGCACATTCTAGATTGCCCTATCACCCTTGAGGTCAGACAGGACACTGTCTTCTATGTGCCGTGCAGTCTGGGGCCTAGTGGAGACCACCTAAGTATGGGTGTGTAGGGCCATGAAGCTGCTCCCCGTGCACCTGCTGTGGTCTCTCTTCATCTCTCCTGCCAGTTTGCACACATTGACTGAGCACCGCTGTGGGAGGGCTGGAGCTTCAAGAGCAGTTAGAGTCAGGGCTGCACTGTGACACGTCTTGGGGGAAGGACACCTGGCAGAGCTCATTGACGTTTGGTATCTCAGCCCAGCTCTGGACGAGGCCAGTGAGTCCCAGACTGAATACATCCCACCCACAGGCCTGGCCCGTCTGCCGTTTTTACTTTCCTTTGACATAGGGGAGGGAAACATATTCTCATCTCGCGGTAGGACAGCATGTGTCTGAAGTAGGAGGCTCATTGCACGAGCAGCAGAGACCAGGGACCTGTGGCTGACCACTCTGGGACACACCGTCCTGGCTCCTCTTCCGTCAGAGAGAATATTCCCACAGGGTTATGGGGCCTTCTGTCCCCTCCCGAGGAGGGCCCCACAGAAGTCCTGACTTTGGCTGTGATCTCAAAGAATAAAGAGGTGTCTGTGACCTGCTCAAGATGGATGATGCAGAAGAGAGTATTCTGAGAGGTGAAACAATCAATTTGTAGTCCAGAGAGAGAAGACCTGTCCCTGATGGCGCATAGCTGGTGTCAGCGCAAGGAGTGATGGGAGGAGACCGAGTGCATGGGTGTGCAGAAGGTGGCTGTGGCCTGCCTGGCAAGAGCCTGGAACACAATGAGGCAGGTGACGTTGCCCTGGCAGCAGGCTCTGTCTTGCCTTTGGAAGCCTACAAATGAGCACCGGCGAGGGATTTGATGCAGAAATGAGATGTGGTTAGACATGGTGTCTGGACACACACCTCTAGGGGGCTGGAGGCATCGTCAGTGGGAAGAGGGGGAGTTGGGGGAGAGACAGTGACACTGAAACTTTTAGAATGCATTCAGGTAACAGGAGCAGAATGACTAAATGCTTTGCTTTGTGTATTTTCATTGAATGTGTGAACGGTCTTGATTCATTGGTTGAGAGGTAAAGAAATGTCCCAACTTGATTTTCATTGAGAGAACCTCCTTTTCCATTAAGCAACAAACGGTAATGAGTGAGAGAGGGGGGCCAGGGGACAGGGGCCTGCCAACAGCTCCTTTATGTGCTGTTTTTATCAGGCGTATTGTCGTGAAACCAATTTTCATGTTGAAATGGCTTTTCTCCCCCTACACAAATTGCTTCTCATATTGTTGAATGGGATGGCAGGCGTCCTCTTTGAAGATTAGCTAACTCGCTTCTCAGCCTGGGCTAACATCCGCACCCTGACGGCCCTCGCAGGGCAGAGCATGTGATTGGTTTGCTCCTCGCTGCTGAGCTGATTAATACGTGTTGGGAGAAAAGTCTTTCCAGAGGAGTCAGGTATGAGAACAGAAGCTTTGGATTCTGGGAAGCAGGATTTCCACTCAGACTTTAGATGGTCTCAAAAAAATGGATCCTGGAGAGAGCTGTTGTCTTCCAAACTTCCGTTCATTGGTTGCTTTTGATTTTGTTCTTAAACACATTTTGTTTTTGTAAGTATTTGATGCATGGAAGCATTTACAAACCAGGAGAATGACAACAGTTGTGTCCACGGTCTTCTGGGACATCATTATTTGGTGACAACTCACCTTTCCACTCCAACATGGACCTGATATCCAGGGGTCCTCTTTGTACCTGAGCCTTCGGATCCAGGATCAGGTTTAGCATTTATCTGCGATGTCTTCTCTAGCCTGAAAAGAGTTCTTAAACTTGGCGTTCGGTTTCATTTACATTCCCCCCTGGACGAGGCCATCTAGTTTGCAATGTGCCCCTCATTTTGTGCTTGTCCGAGTTTTTGCTCAGGGTCAGATAGAAGTTATGCAGCTTCGGCAGAAATACCAGGAAAGTGGTGATGGAAAACCTCATTCTGATCAGGTGACGCACATGGGTGAGTTGTCCCTTACCGGTCATCTTTGCTTCAGTAGTTGAATTAAGATGCGGCCTGTCTGGTCCCTTCATGGCAAAGTAACCCTTTCCTGCTTTGATAATGCATGTGTGTTTTAGGGAGACATATTTCAGAATGAGGCAGTATCTGATCCTCACCCTTCACCTCTGAGTTTTAGAATCCACTGGCGATTATTGCCCGAATCAGGTAGGACTCTGCTGGTCACTTGGGGGCCCTTCTTGGTCTGCCGTCCTTTTTATATCTACCCCTGTGTCATCAAGAGCCTTTTCCGATCTTCCAGTTGTTCGTTCCTTGTATCAGGACTTAGCGATTCCTATTTTTTTTTTCAAAAGAGCGTCGCCTCTTCTTGTCAGGTGTTTTAATGCTGATTATAGTGAGTTTCTTGAATCCTTTTGGGCCTAACCTCATTATTCAAAATGATCACAAAACTTTCTTATTTTTCCACTTGACAATAAATTGTAAACATCTTCCATGCCATTAAAAATGGGTGGAATTCAAGACCATCACGCTAAGCTTAATAAGTCAGACACAGAAAGTTAAATCACATTGTTTCTTTTATATGAGAAACCTAAAATATGAATAGATGAATGAAATAAAGGTGGGGAAGGGGGTCGGGGAGGAGGAGGCGAAGGAGAGGGGATAAAGGGATTGAAAATAATCAATATCAATTCCCCAAAATAACCGTCACCTTCTGTATTGCAAACCTACACTAATAGAAAACAAAAATGAAAAGACAGCTGTAGCATTATTTTAGCAATGGCACAGTGCTCATTAAATGGATTTCATGCTTCAGACTTACCAGTTGGTGAGGTTTTTCTGGGAGAGACTTTTCCCACATGATGAAACCATCACTTGTTTAGCCCGGGACCCCACATGTTGTTATAAACAGAATTAACACAAGTACGAGGGCAAAGCCGGTGTATTTGAGTCCAGTTTTTCTAGATCCCTCTCTCATAACTGTCTGTGCAGCTATTAGACAGACTGTCACCAAAGGATGCAGGAATATTCATTGTGGTGATAACTTTCATATGCAAAACTGTCAGCAACCTATGTATAAATCACCCGGAGAACTTAACATTCCTTCTCTGTATCTCTCCCCTTTCCTCCACCTGTCCTTGTCCCTGCGCTTCTGTCCTTTTCTTCTTCTTCTTCTCTCGCTCCTTTTCTTTTTCTGTCCCTCCCTCCCTGGATATATGTCCTCTTCTTCTTTTTGTTGGTGGTGTCTGCAATACCGATGGTGTGTCTAAGACATCACGTCTGACCCTGTTCAGTATCCAGTCCCCAGCAGCTCTGCTCATTGGAGTCAGCATTTGGATGCTGTGTCCAGTGTCAGGCCAGAGCCCCTGCTGTGGGCGGGGTCACACTTCCGCTCTGGTGTTCCAAGGCTTTGTGGAAAGAGACACACCTACCTTTTACACACACACACACACACACACACACACACACGCACACAGAAAGAGACACTGAAAAGTCTCAGGTAACACTAAGGACTGAAATCAAGACAGCAGTTCCTACTGGGATGGAAGGAAAGGGACTTCAGAAGGGACTTCAGACTCTGCTTGCAAATGAAACGTCCATACAGTCACTTTAACAAAGACTGGAAGGAAAAGTGATATTGTTATGGATTTGATAAAACAAGGCTAGAGACACATGTTTATTACCCTACTGTATTTTCTGGAGTCTTGTGTTTAGAGTATTTTATGGATGTGAATGGTAAACACCAAGTTCAGGACCGTGGTCAAATCTGCCTGGTAAGAGACAGGGGCCAAGGGTGGGAGCTGCAGACCCTCCCCGGATTTCTGATTTCTGCTTTCTTTTCCTTCTTAGCAAAACCCTGAATCAAAACGACAGAATAGTAACATTTGATACAATTGTTTCGGCTTGCCGAAGCTCAATATATCATTATCTAGGCTTTTCTGTATTTACAGGAAGAGGTAAGGCAGAGAGAGAATAAGGCTGAAGTGCAAGATGAGAGGGAAGTCGTGGAATTAAGAGCTGGAGCCAGCTCGAGGGCGGAGGTCCCTGGGGAGGTGCACACCCAGGACAGCGAGAATGCGAGGGGAAAGCCGCCGGAGGGTGGGGTGGGGGTGGGGCGGGGGATGGGACCCAGAGCTCCCGAGGGGTGCGCTGTAGGGAACCTGGGCAATTCCGTGTAGCAGTGGGTGCAGTGGGAATTGATTTGCTGGCTCTCTCTTTTTGAGCTTCCTGATTGGTCAAGATCAAATGCTTAGCCAGCCCCGTAAGCGTTGGGAGTGCGTCCTGCAATTCCCTGGCCACTGCCGGGACCGCACTGCGTTCGCAGCTCAGGGCTCCTGCACGCAGCGGGTGCGGCCCGAATGGCCTCAAGCCTCAGGCTTCTGCCCTAAAAAAGTCATATATGTGAAACCCTTTGGTGACGAAAGCGAAAGCAAAGCAAATGGCCGAAGGTCAGGAGAGGAATGCGGTGGAAAGAATCTGAGGGGAGCCATTAAATAAGTCTGGAAGGAATGGAAGAAGAGACCTTTTTGTGTAAAACAAGAAGGGGTTTTGTAGTAGGTGAATTTTCAAGGGAGAAGAAGGTGAAAAACTACAACCATTCTTTACTGAAGACCTCTTTCCTTTTCTGAAAATGAATTGGAGGAGTTCATTTTTCTTTCTTCTTAAAGAGGTGGTAGATCTCTTAAATCCTAGCACTCTGGGAGGCTGAGGCAGAAGGATTCAAGTTCAAGCCTAGCCTGGACCATTTAGCATCTTAGTGAGGCCATATTTCAAAATACAAAAAAAAAAAAAAAAAGATTGGGGATGTGGCTCAGTACAAAGGCCTTGGGTTCGATCTCCAGAATGAAAGATGTGTACATTTTTAATGGGTATATAATTACTTAAAGTTGTGGGGTACAGTGTGGTATTTCAGATCATGCAAACAATGTACAGTAATCAGATCAAGTTACCTGACTTACCTGCTTGCCTCACGTCGATATCTCTGAAATGCCCTTTGTCGGCTGTTTCCATGTATGTAATTAATTGTCAGCTGTAGACCCCCCCCCCCAGTGCTGCACACCGTCAGAAGCCGCTCCCCCTCTGCTGCTGGACTGTCAGCCATCCTCTCTCTGTCCCCATCCCTCAGGTGGGCTAATGACTGTTCTACTTCCTACTTTCCCAACTTCAGCTTTTAAAAACTTCCACATATGTGAGAACATTTATTTTTCATTGCCTGATTTATTTCATTTCAGATAGTGTGAAAGACTGCATTTTTTTCACTGAGTGTTTGGGGGGGGTCTTGGGGGAATAGAGTTGGGAGTTGGAGGAGAGTTATGGGGACCTTAATGTCACCCCTGGTGGTGGGGAAGGATTGTGCCTGGCAGCAGAGGTGGCTGTGGGGACGCGCAGGACGGAAAGCTGGGAGGTGCCAGAGCAGGCTGTGGGGCAGGGGAGGCTCCAGGTGACTTGCGGGTGGAGTTGAGAATGAAGGGAAAGTAATGGGGAGTGAAGAGCCCGGATGATTGCGAGGTGTCACTGTCTTGGAAGGTCGAAGAACAGACGACCAGAAGGACAGACTTGGAGACATAGCAGGTCATAGTTGAGAGGAACATTTTGGAGCTTCAGATTTGAGGGAGGGCACTGTGTGTATAACAAAGACCGGATGGTGCTTCTGTGTGTGTGTGTGTGTGTGTGTGTGTGTGTGTGTGTGTGTGTGTGTGTGTGTGTGTGTGTGTGTGTGTGTCCCAGAGTGGCACGGAGGTAAAGCTTCTACACAGGATGGTCAGGAGTATTGCATTCACGCAGAAGATGGCAAGCGTCTGGCACGGGAGTGAGAGTTGCTCTGCTCCACAGCACAGGTTGATGAGCACGAAGAGGAATGCGGACCGCATGACCGATGCTGAGGAACTGCTTCAGTGCTGAGTCTCCTAGGGAGGCTGGTTACCAAGTGGGGTCACCCATTTTACTACTGATACTAAGCCCAGCTGTCACCGTGTAGCCTCGAATCCAGTTAGCATCCATCTTTAAAGATCTCCCATGTTCCCACTGCAAACTCGGCTCCCTCCCATGACCCGCTTCGGGCTCCTTAAGCTGCGGATAGTACAGCACTCACGTCATGGTGGCCTCCTTGGGTTCCTGCCTCACTTCTCCCTGCTTCCTCCGGATACTTGAGGTCGGGGCTGGCTGTCAGTCAGCACCGGGGGCTTCCCCAGGGTGGTCCCGCACCACCTGTGGGAGCTCCGCACATCAGAGGTGGAGTGGTGTTGGGCTCAGTTGACTGCCAGGTAGTGGTTTCCCATCTATTTGATGCATGAGATAAGCTCCGTGATTGTCATTTCCAGGATTTTATCTTATCAAAAGTAGCCTCCTCTCCCCTAAATTCCTTAAAATATACATATTCCATGTAGAGTATGTGGAAAATATGAACACCCACCCATTGCCCCGTCATTCAGTAGTAACTACTATTAATGATTTAACACATTTTTACAGTTGTAAATCTTATGTACCTAGAGGATAGGTAATGCAGTAGTGGTAGAAACGTGGGGTGTGCGTCCCTTCCACTCCTGTCTGCCTCCTCTCCACCTGACTCCTTTCCCCAGGGACAGCAGGGTTCCCCCCCCTTCTTTGTGTGTCCATCCACAGATACTCCACATGTTTCTCAGGAAGGTGTGCAGCCTTTTCATTTTTTAAGACTCAGATGGTGGCATTGGGCGCGTGCTCTTCAGCAAGTAGCTTTTTCATCGACATCTTGCGGTCCGTTCTCCACCAGGGTATAAATAACTGACTTTTCTCATGGCGGCCCGTTCGGTCTTTGATTCATTTACTTAACCAGTTTTCTGTGAATGGGAAGTTGAGTGGATTCTGATCAACTGATTAAAAATAAATGCTGAGATTTTGTTATAAAATATCCAGATACCAAAATGCCCATGAGCCAAGCTTGGTCTACACCTGCGTCTTTCAACCCTCCTCCTCCCTGGTACTTTGAAGCAAACTCCAGACATTATTTAATATCTATAATTTTTTTAGTATGTATTGTGAAAGATATAATAAGTTAAAATGTCAATACCACACCAACAAAAGTAATAATAATTCATTAATACCAGTAAATCTGATCTTGACAAGGTGTGTGTGTGTGTGTGTGTGTGTGTGTGTACAGAAGCAACACCGCAACCACTCTCCTGGCTCATTCTTGATTCCACACATGCGTGTATGCTTGTCACATACATTTCTAGAGGTGGAATCTTTGCATTAAAGTATGCATTTCTAATCTGAATATAGATTGCAAAATTGCACTTCAAAGGGCTTCCACTAATTCCCCATCTGTCTACTCGCGTTTGAGACAGCCGTCTCCCAACAGCCTTATCCGTCCTCGCACTGTGCTATCGGACTTCTTGATCACTACCTGCCTGTCGGGGAAGTAGAGTTTACCACGGTGCCTCGCATTTGCACTTCTCCTATTAGAAGTCAGGCTGAACATTGCTTTGTATGTTTAGAAGCCATTTGTAATTCCTGTCCTGGGAACAGCCTGCTCATTTTCTTTAAACATTTTGCTTTTAGTATGTTGGTCTTTTTGCTATTGATATATATCCTTTTTTTTTAATATGAGGAAGCTGGCTTTCCTTTTGTAATGTAAGTAATAGTTATTGTTTATTTAGTTTCAACTTCCTGTCCTCTTTTGCCACAGCAGAATTTTGAATGTCTATGTAGGTTTATTGGCCTTTTGTGTTATGGCTTTTGAGTTTTGTGGCTCACTAACCCTTGGGATTCTAAAGAACAATTTCCTCATGGTCCTTTCTACTACAGTTGAAAGTGCCTTTTATTAATCTTTGATTTTCCTATAGCGTGTATTTTACTATAATGTGTGAAGTGTAGTTTCATTGCTATTTTCTGCATATTTCCTTAATTGGCCTTACATCCATGCTTGAGCCCTACTTTCCACAGGAGCTGAAATGACATGTACCCAATTCATGTGACTATTGTACCAGTGCCTGATCTTTCTATTGTTTCGGAGTGAATGACTTTAATATCATTTATTTTTGTTAACCACCTATTGTTTGTGGTTTCTTGTTTTTGTTATTACAAAGAAAGCTGTGATCAATCTCTTTACAATAGGTCTTTGTATACACCTCTTATTTTGGAGAAATCTCTCCAGGTGGAAAACACAGGTAAGGAGTAAGTAAGATTTAAATATATTTTCATTGTGGAAACGGTTGAACATGCTCAAAGGAGATAAAAAAGTGTTGGTCCCAAGGAACCACCACAGAGCCCTGGTGATTTTTTTCAAAATTCTCTGTCTTGTATTTGGTCGGTCACTCCTGCGGCTAATGATATCATGCCATTTCACTCATTATTATCATATTTCCAACTTAGCATATTTCTCTAAATTAAAGTTTTATGACTATCACAAAGATAACTGTTGAAGAGCCATTCTAACCAGGATCTGAATAAATCCCGTAGTTTGAAGACTTTGGCGTCCTACTGTTCAATTCTGCCAATTTACACTTCACCAGCAGTGTGTGGAAGCTGCTGTACCTCCCTCCCTGTCAGACCCGGCCCGTCCAGCAAGCCCGGCTGATCTTCCTCACAGAGGCTGCAGGCAGGATTCTTGGTGCCTTCCTGACTTCCCTCCTTTTCTCACACCCCAGACGCCATCTTGAAGACAGCCTCACTGACTCTGTCTTCAGGTCCATCTAGAATCCAGCCATCTCTCCCGTCTTGCAAGGATAACATCCTTTCCCCATGAGCCATTGCAGCAATCTCTTTCTGCACCCGAGCTGCCCCAGCACCCCGCAGATATCCTGCTATACCCACAGCAGGACATAGCAAGCCGCCATGGCTCCTACCTCACTGCAAGTGAAGCCCAAAGCATTGATAGTGGCCTGTCAGACCTTACCCTCTCCTAAGGCAGGTCTTCCCACTTAGGTTGTTTCTGTTCACTTATCTTTCCCATCCCCTCCCCCTGCCATGGTTCCTTGACACCTGATACAGGCCCACTTTGGGGCTTAGCATTGACTGTGCCCTGTGTCTGCAGTGCCCTTCTTGGGACAACGGTGGCTACTGCCTTCCCTCCAGATCTTTATTTAGATGCCCTCTCGCTGCAACACACCTGCCCTGAACTTTGTGTTTGATGCTGATCTGTTCCTCCAGCCTCCTCGAAATTGTGCCAGGCTCTGCATTTCTCTGTTTCTGAATTTCCACAGCATTGGTCACTTTCCCACACACCTCTCCTTGACTTTACACAGTATTTGTCTGGGATGCAGGCACACGGTGTCGGGGTCTCTGTGCCTAGAGTGTCAGGCTTTAGTTTTTAGAATGAGGCCCAGCACATGAGAGGCATTTGACAAACATTTATTAATTACCTCAGACTCTAATAGATAGAATATGCTGTACTGTGGTGGTACTCATGGGCATAAGAAAATTAACTGTAAGAAATACCATTCATGAAAAAAATGAAGAGTGAGGTAGAATTCTTTGTTATCTCCTTTTTAGCAGAGTTCATTTTTCCCACTGGGGAAGTCTGTTTGTGTCTTTTCCATTGTTCTGTTGGAGCGTTCTGGTAAAACCTACTAAATATCAAAGATCATCTCTATATACTGTAATTCATCTTTATTTTTTCAATTGTTTTGGCTTAATGACGTTCCTTTATTTTTACAAATGTATTGCTCTGCCTCTAATTCTTGTATAGAAGGATCTTTTGCTGTCTAATTATTATTGTTTTAATCTTTCCTCTCTGTTTCTTTACTTATTTATGGTCCTGGGAGTTGAACACAGAACCATCACACTGAGCTACACTGCCAGCCTTTAAGAAGGAACCTTTCTTTTTTGTTTTTATTAGAAAGAAGGTCTTGCTAAGTTGCCCGAGTTGGGCTTGAACTTGTGATCCTCTTGCCTCGCCTCCCAGAGTGCTTAGTGTGTCCTTGCTGGATTACAGGCACGAGACACTGCATCCAGCTTGTCTCCTTCTACTTTTTGATTTCACAGAAGTGGATGTTGGCATACGGGGTGACGTGCAATTGTAACCCAGGCTTTTCTGAGTTCTGCACCGATTACTGCGCCTGTACGTTGCATAATCTTTTGTGTCTCTGATGGATCGCAGGATTGGCCCGATCACTCTATTCACCAGCATGAACCAGAAAGCCACTGAGACACCAGCCCCTCAGTTCCCTCCCCGACTCTCAACCAGCGCACCTTGTCTTTAGGAGGCCTCAGGGTGGTTTGTGTGTATTCTGGGAGAATTGGGTTACTCTCTTGTAACTTGCTTAGCACTGAATTTCTGGGTAGGTTTCCTCAACCAATTACTTTCCTTTTCCGAGCTGCCCTTTTAATATTGGAGGGCTGGGATGAGGTCAGTCTGCCTGGGCTGATTTCAGATTTATTTCTCAAGCAGGAGTCAGGGTGAGGCTTTGAAAATAGTCTTTTCAAAGGTGCAGAGTTATTTCACTAGAGAACCAGCATGTTAAAACAAAATGAGAGAGTTGGCCATTTAAGCAAATAAATTGCTTCCTATTGATAATGGGATATTTATGCAGCCTGCAGTGCAGAACAATTTCTCTCTTATCAATGAAAGGCCTCTTATCAGTTATGAGGGAGGCCACACAGACTGGGACAAGCGTGGCCGGGGCAGGGGAGGGTGAGGGTGAGTGGGCTGCGGCAGTGTGGTGGGCTGAGGCAGGAGCACCTCCTGGGAGCCCTCCTGGCCGCTGTGCTTCTCCGCCCAGGCTGTTTTCCTTTCTGTCCTTCACCCCCAACGTTTCTGAAATTTTATCTGCTGCCTTTTTGCAGGTAGTAACTACTCTCTGTTGGTGAGAAAATTAGAAGCGAGACTCCAGCCGTGTGTATGTGTGACCTTGCAATGGAAAAAGGACAAAGTGGAGGGAAGTTCAGATTGAAAAGTCACACAACACAGGGGGATTCTTTTCTGGATCAGAAGCAATTCCTTCAAATGCCTCCATTTGTCGTTCTACCCTGAGTTTTGGTGCCTTGAATTATCGGGCAGATACATTTGTCAGTATTTTTATATTGATTCTTTGGGCTGAGCTGCCCAAACTGTATTCTGCAGCGATGAGTCTGCTAGCCCTTGTTTTAGGTCTTCAAGCTGTCTTGATCCAAGATGCAACAAAGTAGATGAATGAGGTCTGCTCAACATGTACAGTCACCACTGCCATTGTGTCCTGTTGGGGACTGTCTGTAACACCAGTAGATATCTGCCTGTCTCAGCCTCCTCTCCCCACTGTGGCTGAGTTTATCACCAGTGGTGGAGGCAGAGACTTTGGGCCATGGGGGCTGCTGGGAAATTTTATGTCCACAAGGACCAAATGTGGCACCCACAGGTACTCTAAGGCTGATAGGTTGTGGGAGCCTCAAACGTGAAGCTATTTCTTTATCCTTTGAGAATGTTAACCTGCCCTGGAGATGTACAAGGCATGGTTGTTCAGTAGACGGTTGTACCAGTGTGAGTGGTGGATACTGTCTGATGGCTGTGAGCTAGAGGAGCTGCTCAGTACAGCATGTAGGAAACCACATGGCCTGAAGGGGAGCAGAGCCATGGGATGCGTGTTCCAGTGGGATCTTGTGTGTTTGGGTCAAGCGGGAGAGCCCATAGGTGGTAAATAGAAGGGTTTTGCCCACAAGTCACAGTGAGATCAAGTGTGTGTTTCTGGGGAGAGGCCAGCCTGGCTTCCCAAATGCGGGTCTTGAGCCATTGCCGAGTAGGGAAGTCAGTGAGCAAAACATTAATAAGAGAAGAAAAGAAATAGAATTGCAATTCATTTAAAAAGGATGTGTAGTGTTTTGAGAAGCATTTATTTTGTTGAAATTCAAGGTTGTACAGTACTTAAAGCAATCAAAACTGATTTTGTTCAAGAACTGCTGCAGTGGGGGAAAGAGATATCATTATAGAATACTAAAGTCTACATACAGGCAGGCAGGTGTAGTTCATAGCTAAAGGAAGGGTGAGGACATTCCTCAGAGGAAACATCACATAGGGGTTCTGAATAAACCGATTGTATTAGTTTTTTTTTCTATGATTAGGATAAAATAACCAATACCTGCAACTAAAGGAGAAGTTTATTCTGACTCATGGCTCTAGTGGGTTCAGTCCAAGTTGTGTGTTCCAAATGTGGGGGAGATGCACGGTGGAGGAAAGCGGCTCACTTCGTGGTAGTCCAGAAGCAGACAGAAAAAAGGAGCCAGAAATGAGAATACAGTACATTCTTCCATATCACAACCCCGTGACCCACCTCCTAACATGCCATTCAGGTGTAGAGTCCTCAGGGGATGACTCCACTGATGAGCACTGTACCCTCATGATTCAATGCGCTCTGTGTCCATGCGACTTTGGGAGACAGTGTAGGTCCAACCCATAACACTGACCTGGACAAGCCGGAGGAAATCTCAATGAAAGAGTCTGTCAGATGGTAGAAGAAAGGTACGAAGTTCAGGAATCCAGACTCTCGCCCTGATACCACCACCAGACCCTGGGTAAAAGCAGACCAATTGAGCCGACCTTGTGGGTTGTCATGAAGATATTTTCTGTGTGGCCTTCTTATTTCTGTCCATTCATTTTGTCTCTGGTTGATTTCTGGAACTTGGATTTTGCTCTTTTGGCCTCCATATCCCTGAGAAGTGCATAATTTTGTTCTCTCAGTTGTTCTGTCATCTCTGGATTTTAACTTTCCTGGTTTAGAAACTGTAGCTTTAACAAAGAGTTGACTGTATTGATAATGATCGTGTTGTTCACAGATAGATTCCACTCCATTTGCTGCTTGCAGGCCATCCAGTATTGCCTTCTGTGCTGAATGGTACGATTCTTACTTTCTGTCTTTGGCAATTGGCCTAATTTTCCCTGAGAAACATTTGCTGCTATGTAAGAAATGGCTGCTCTGAGAAAGCAGTACCTGACGTCTCTCCTGCTTCTGTGGAGTCTGGTGAACTGTGAAGATCTGACTCCACTTAGAACAAATTGACAGTGTCCAGACAGAGCCCTGGCTTCCTCTCTGACAAAACCCTCAGTCCCCATGCGGAAGTCACATTCCCCTCACTGAGCCCCAGCTCCCTTGTCCTAGGACATAGCTTCAATTTAAATAGGCGTGGACAGGTGGGGTTCATAGCCAAGGGATATTTCTAAGAGGAGACATCAGCAAAGAAGGGATTCTGGCTAAACTGACTGTATTAGTTGATCATTTTACCTATGGCTGAGACAAAACAATCAACTCTTTTTTTTTTTTTAATCTTTATTGGTACATTGCTTATATGCGTCACGATTGCACTCCATAATGGGGATTTGTACCAGTATAAGACACAACTTAATTCTCACTTTTCCCATAGCCCTACCCACCCTATCACCCCCCCCATATACATGAAATTTGTTTCCTTACTTTTTTGTTATAATCTCATTATTTTTCCCCCTTCACCCTATTTTACTTTGGGCATTTTGTATTTCACAATATATAACATACAATTCTAGGACTCATTTACATCTTTATTTTCTCATACCAGAGAAAAGATGCGATATGTACCTATCTGTGCCCTATTTATTTCACTTATGAGGATATCCTTAAGGTATGACCATTTAAGTATAAATGATTCAAATTTATCATTTTTTGCAACTAAAGGAGGGGAGGTTTATTTTGGCTTATGCTTGCTGTAATCCACTGTGGACATGAGTCTTCCTGGGCACCTTCCTAGGGCCAGGCTATGGCCCCTGTGGCATTTACTCAAGTCTATCACTATCACATCACAGGTCTTCCCATGATATACTGTAGCTCCACTTATCATTTGAGGATATGTCCCAAGATTGCAGCAGATGCTTGGAACCACAGTTAGCACTGAGCCCTATAAATATGATGTGATAGAAAAATATAGTAGTGCAAGGAACACTGCCACAAACCCCCTCGACATACTCCCCTCGCTAGATCCCATTTAACTCACTGTTCTTGCCACCTTGTGTAGCAGGTGTGGCGTCCCTCTTCATGAGTATCTTTAGTTGCACCATAATGGTTGACTCAGTGTCATGAATCAGTTCAAAACACTTCCCTTTCATGGTCATTGTGACTTTGGGGAACAGTCAGCAGTCACATGGGGCCAGGTCTGGTGGAGAATAGTTTCAGGAACTGGCCTTGCCATTGGGTGGCACTCAGCAGTAATAGTCACCATATATTTGGTCACCACCTGCAAAGACACTTAGGAAAGAGGACTTCCAGACCTGCTTCAGAAAGTGGCAGGAATGAAGAGATGAGTGTATTGGAAGCAAGGGAGAATATTTTCACAGAGTTTGATGCTAATATGTCTTTTATTATAATAATTTAAACATTCACTGCATATTGTAACCACACCTCATATCTTGTATCCCTATTTTAACCACACCTCATATCTTGTATCCCTACACATACTTGATGAGGAATGTATTATGTATTGCACATATGCACGAGAGAGAGGGAGAGAGAGAGAGAGAGAGAGGCATCAAGAAGGGACAGAAGGGAAAGGAGATAAAACCAAAGAACTCAGATGTATTGTGTACATGCACCATTCCCCACAAGAAATGTAAACATTATGTAGTACAAAAATAAGCTTAAACATCTAGCTTATAGACGAGGCATTGTTAGAGCCACAATGATAAGAAATAGTATAATAGAGCAATTGTAACAATATACTGTAATATGTCCTTTAAAAATTATGAGTGGTTTATTTCTGGAATTTTACATCTAACATTTTCTGACCATGGTTGACTGTGGGCCACTGAAACTGCAGGTGAGGAGGAATTACCAAGTTATGAATTGTTCCCTTTTCCTTGAACTTATGTTTGAGATGATTTGGATTTTAAACACTGAGAGCTAGTGGTAGGTGGATGAAGGGTATTGCCATCGAGCCTGGGTTTCTGTGCCGCACAGTGATGACACAGAGGTGTGTGTAACGGATACTACCTTTTGAGAGGGAAGCAACTTGCCTATATATGAATTAAGTGGCTTAATAATGTTCCTGCCCTTGGACCCTATAATTCCATTCCCTGGAACTTACCCTAAGGAAATGCCTGTCAGAATATGTGACAATTTAAGTTTTTTTTTTTTTTTTTTTTTTTTAGGTTTTTTTGAGACAGGGTCTTGCTTTGTGGTTCGGGCTGGCCCTGAGCCTTGCTTCAAACTCACATCACAGCAATCCTCCTGCCTCTGCCTCCCGAGTGCTGGGATTAGAGGCATGAGCCACCACGCCCGGCACTGTGGTATGTGGTACTGGTTGCTGCTGGGTGTGAGTCTCCATGCCCAATATGGTATGTGGTTACTGGGAATCAAACCCGGGTACTTGCGATTGCAAGATAGGTGCCGGAACCACTGAGCTAAATCCCTGGCCCGACAATTTAAGATTTTAAAAAATGTTTTTGATGTGTTTTGGTGTCACAGGGGATTAAAGCCAGGGCCTCAAACATGCTAAATAGACACTGTACCACTGAACTATAACTCTGGTCCATCTGAGAATTTGTGTGTACTACAGGATTGCATTTCAGCATTGTTTATAATTAGAAATTACCTAAATCTTGCATCTAGAGTTTGGTTAAATCAGCTTTGCCACAACTATATTTTACAATATCAATTATCCATCAGAATGTTTTCTTAAAGGCTCAAGGACAATATGGAAGATAGAAATGAAAGTGAAAATGTGTTTGTAAGCTATAGGGAAAGCACAATTCCCATTTAGTTAAAAGTGTGTATTTAAAGTTGGGAGTGGTGGCGCACACCTATAATCCCAGCACTCATTGAGACCGAGGACAGCAAGTTTGAGCCCCACTTGAACAACTTAGCAACTCAATGAGACTCTGTCTCAAAATTAAACCAAACCAAACCAAACAACAACAACAACAAAAAACAAGGGCTGAGGGTGTAGCTCTGTACAAAGGCCATGGGTTCAATCCTTCAATACCAGAAAAAAATATATATTTAAAGATTTGGGTAAAATGCCTATCTGAATCATATGGGGACAAAATCCCCAACACCCACAACTGGAAGGAAGAGAAACCATTTTGGTTCATGGTTTAGAGGATCCAGTCCCTTGTTTTGAGGCAGGAAGGGCATTTTGAAAGCTACTGTTGGAGCAAAGCTACTTACATTGTGGTGACCAGGAAGTTGAGAGAGATAGAGAGAGAGAGAGGAGAGAGAGAAATGGGAGGAGCCAGGGAGGGAGAAACATCCTTCCAGGAGAACCCTCCAGTGACCACCTCTTCTGACCAGACCCCACCTAACAGTAGATGCAGCTATGGATTCAAAAGTGAATGAATCTGCCAATAAATACAGTGGCTTCCTTATCAAATTACTCCCTAAATGCCTCACTTAAACACGTATGCCTGCAGGGAGACATCCTACATCTGAACCATAGCAGTGCCCTAAGGTATTAACAGTGATTATGGCTTACTAGTGCAGGTGGTTGATATTTTCCTTTATGCATTTTGGTAGCATTTTTTTTGAAAGATACATTACTTAATGTGTAACCAGGAAAATATAAACATTTCTATGCAGGTTGGCTTGATCTTTGGAGAAGCACCTCCAGCTGCCCCTGTCTTTGCAGTGTGGCCCAGAATCCCTTGCAGACAAAGAGAAGTGCTGTGTTGTTCCCAGACACCCTCCTCTTTCTCTCTAGTCATCGTCTACCATGGGGTTGGCCCTGGGAACTTGTCTTCTGTCATTTGTGTAGACTCATCCAGTACCCTTCACTCTCATACATATTCACATACAACCCTACCACTTCCTTTCAGCCCTGCCACAGACATTCAGTCTATCTCTGGCCAGGGTGGGCTTTGATTGTATCTGGTCTAACTTGCCTTGTGCTTTTCCTGTTGGGGAATTTTCCGTTAGCATTAACCTACCTGGCATGCCAAAATCAATTCAGCTTCATCTGTCAGGAGGCAAAATTTTGGGGCAAAGTATGCTAGAATGATACCATGAATATTTAAATTAAAAATGTATATAGTAAAAGATATATTGCCATTATCCCCTTTCCAAGTGCTTCTCACACTTAGCCCATCGTTCTTGCCACTTCCTGAAGTAGGTCTGGAAGTCCTCTTTCATGAATGTCGTTAGTTGTGGGATCATGGCTGACTTGATGTCCTGAATTGATTCAAAATGTTTCCCTGTTATGGTCATTTTGACTTCAGGAAACATTCGAAGTAGAAGGTTGTCAGTTCGAGTGAACGAGATAGATAAGAAGATATTAAAATGTTTTTAAGAGCTGACCTTTCCCTCGGATGGCACACAGCAACAACATTTATTGTATTTTTGGTCACATAAGACATGTACAGACGAAGAATTCCAGAACTGCCTTGGAAAGTGGCAAGAATAATGGGATAAGTATGTGTGTGAAAAGAGGGGGTATTTTGAGGGGGTTAATGACAGTGTGTTGTAATGAGGTTTAAAAGAAAACAAATAGTCACTGTATTTTTTGATTGTCTCTTATAACTTCTCAGAGAGGGACAGTCATGTTTTCTGGTTTTTCCGTCTGCAGGGCCCCTCCCCACAGGGGCCCAGAGTCCCCAGCTCAGTCCTTTCTTCATCCCTGGCTTCGTCTCCCATTTCAGTCCATCACTGGCACCTCAGTGGCACAGAGTCCAACTCTCAGCCTCTTCCTAACTCTCTGAAGCCTCCCCTCCGCCTCCCCTTCTCTTTTCCCTGGGGTTTTCTGTTTCACCTTGCTGTCTTCCTCTCAAAGTATATCTTAAGTTCTTTAAACTTCCTGAAATCCTTTGTGAAACAAGATTCCATTCAAACAAACAGACACATTCGGGAAATGCCTCTAGGCCTGGGGTTCCGGGATGTGACTCTTTTGGGTCTCACCACACCCTTCTCATGGAACCTCAGTGTGGAGAAGCATAATAAATGAGAGACATCCTCACACCACCAATAAAGAGTCGATAAGGGATTATAACCCCTTTAATCATTATAAAAATATGCCAAGAAAAAGTCAGGTCCCCAAGGTGAATTCTGCAAAGCTGCATTGTATCCCTGTCCCCGTCTCTGCGGCCTGATACCGAGTGGGCTCACGAAGGTGAGGATGCTCTCGGTCCTTCCTAGCATACTTCTCACCAGGGGTCTTGGCCCTTCGCTCTCCCACGTTCCCTAATTACTGAAACCAGTTGGTTTTATTTTTCTGACTGATTGATTATAATTAAATTGGAACTTATTCACACTCACCCCCGACTAGGATTAAACCAGTGTTTTATAAGCAATTATCCTTCTGCAACCAGACGCAGGGAGTTTCCCTCCTGGCAAGTAAATGTGAACCCAGAGAGCACAAACAGAAGACCAAAAACTGGGAAACATTTATTACCCTCAGAGAGCAAGGAGAGCTCCACTCTCCAGCACAGGGAAGATGCTGACCCTAAACAAAGGCAGCCTGTGAGTTTTATTCTGAGAACTATGTGTATTCATGTGGGAAAGCATTTCAGGAGCAGGTCCTTTCTCTGGTAGGTTAGTTAACTGAGCATGCTCTCTGAAGGTCAAGGTTTAAGAAGAAGAAAGATAGCGTCACATTTGTGGACATGTTCCATTTACGGTTACAGAGCACACGTCCAAGGCTAAGATGGCAGACACAGATGCTTCTGAGCATTCTCAGTTTAGGGTCATGGAAAGATGGCCGACACATAGGAACGCTTCTGGGCTGAAACAAAGGAGAAGATATCTTGAAGTTGTTAGTGTAGGAGTTTGCTCTGATTGCCTGCTGAAATTTCCAGGTCTGAAATTTCAGTTCGCGTGCCTTGATTAGCAGCTAATAATTTTGACCCCATTTTCCATTGTCATCATACTTTTAGAATCTTCGGTCTTTAGAGTCTGGCCGGGTATAACTAGCTGCTCACCTGAAGGGCCCACCTGGTGCCTCTCAGGTACCTGTACTCGATGTGGCCCAATCCCGTTCTCTGTCCTCCCAAAAGCCCACATTTCCATCTGAATTTTCCCTTCCCTTACTGTCCTCACTGTCTTCACCACGTAAATTAGAATCCCAGTGCTTTCTTTACGTCCTCCTTTCTTGAGAATGGACGCAGAGCCCGCCCCACATTCATCTGCTCATCTGGTCTCTGAAGCTGGAAGTGTCTCCGCT
>PVIR01014208.1:0-40647 GCA_004026965.1 Petromus typicus | reverse complement strand
CAGATAGTGGATCGCTATTAAGAGTATTATTATAGATAGTGTCAGACATTTGACTTTATTACCTACCTTTGCCATAATTTTGATTCCTGACCGATAGTATAGCAGGTACAAATGTGAAGGGGCACACTGAATTTGTTAATTTGATAAAAGATAAATAGGAAGTAGGGCATTAGATCTTTCTCAAATGGAAAGAGATAGAAGGAAGGAGAAAGAATAAAAGGAATTAAGATTTGTCCTATATATTGCTGTAGCCAGTGGCATGCAAGGGAATGCATTTAACATAAGATAATTTATAGGATTATTCTATAATATTCACCCAACATCAAATGCAGAACACAAGAGAACTGTCCACATGCTGGAGACCTGAAGAATTCAGCCATGAGCTTCCTGGAGAAGCTTGCTGAGGCTGGTTTTCTGATATGGAACTTAGAGCCCACAACAGTGTCCCATGAAAGTCCACATCAAGGACCTGCACCCAGCAGGCCCAAAGGCCCATGGTGGAAGCTGTAAAGTCTGCACCAGTGGAGTGAAAGTTCTGTGCCACCAGGCCTCGGAGTGTTTTCTAGAGCTAGGAAACAGCTCTCCTGAGGAGGACAGTAGCCATTCCCATTCACGAGAACTTAGCTCCTGTGAGGACAAGAACAGCTGAGATCCATATCAGAAAAACCAGCCTCAACAAGCTTCTCCAGGAAGCCCAGCAGCATGCAATCTTCCCCTCCAGTCCTCCTTTTATGCCAGTGGCAACAATCCTCCACACCCAGAAGTACACTGACTCAGTTCAGCTGGCTGTTTCTACTTAAATTGACACTAGATGATCTGTCACATACATGTACCAATTTTACATGAGGAGTATAAATATGTACTACACACATGTACTAATTAAAATTAATAATTAATTTTAAAATAAGGAGTATGACTTAAATAGTTCATTTGACAGCTTAGGAAAACTCCAAAAGCTAACCTGTTAAATGTGAATTTTGAGTAGGCTGCTGGAATGAACTTAAAATGTTCTGTCAACTAAGACCTTGGTAATGGAGATTTACGGGGATCTGGATCTGGATTGCTGGGGTCCAGCAAGTTTTCCTGACAGGCTGGGACAAGCTTCAGAGTTTGGGGCAAAGCACTGCCCTTGGAAGGAGCATCCTGGGCACATGTAACCTCTTCCTCTTACCTGAAGGTGCTGTGCAGCCCTGCACTGACTTTTCGTTCTTCATTCTATTCCTGTGTCTCCCCTGACAGCAGAGAAGTATAAAATGTTACCTTTCAGTAGTACCTATAGTTTCCTAAAAATTAACATAAAACCCACTGGGGTGAACAAACACACAACTGTTTGAGTACACTAGCACAAAACAAAAGATTAATCAAATTTTAGTGGTGTGGACTATAATTGAAACAATTTCCTAGAATAGAGGTATTGCAATTTTAATAATTATGGAAAAAATGTGACTTGTTAGGCTATAAATAGGACCTTTAGATTAGGAATAGGAGCAATCCATAGTGAAAAAAAATAATAATTTCAAAAAATTAAGGGAGAACTACGTACCAAGTATGACAGTGAGTTTCTTCATAGCTGTAATACTATGAGACAGGTAGGATCATATCTCCCATCTTCTAACTAAAACCCTGAATATTAGAGAAGTCATGAGAAGTTGAGATACTCCTTGAACCCAGGCCTGTCTGTCCGTGCAAGGACATAGCTCAGCTTCTGGGCTCCAGGGCCTCTGGTTGTAGCGTAGACTTTGTTGACACATAAATGTTAGCTGATACATCAGCTCCACCATTATGGTGGAATTTGGGGCAGGCTGCTCTGATTGCTGAAGAGAAAACTTTTCCTCTCTCCTTTGAAAGGGTGTCCCAGACAAGAGGATAAGAATACCAGGCCCTGTGCTGGGTTAGCAACATGACACAGTGCCTACTATGATAAGGGCACACAATGCATCATAACTATTCCTAGAGTCATCTGACAAGTAGAGGGGATCCCGGGAGGATTCATTCATTGATCGTGCCACCATCCGATGCCATTATTGGAAGCAGATGACAGAAAGTGGAGCCTGATTGAAGGGTTTGGATCCTGGTTGTGTGACCTTAAGTAGAAAGAGACTTGCCGGTCTCTTTCTCTCTGGCTTCTTTCCATGGTCTATAGCTCTGCTTTCTGGTTGCCGTAAGGTGAGGAGCTTTGTTCTGCTATGCCCTGTCACCATGATATTTCTGCCTTAGAGTCAGCTGGCCAGGAACTGAAATCTCTGAAGCTGTGAGCCAAAATAAATCTTTCCACCATTAAGTTGTTTTTCTCATCTACTGGGTCACAGCAATAAAAACTAGATTAATACAAAAGAATTCTTAGTCCTCGCATGCATCATAGACTGAGAGATATGGACATTTTTGTCCCAAGGATAGATTCTGGCTCCACTAGAGGTTAGAGAAATACGCAGAAGTCCTAGTACAGAAGGATCTCACAGCAAAAGAAAGTGAGACTCAGAAAATGAGAGTCAGAAACAAGACCATGATGAGGGAATATTATAAAAAACAAGAGAGAAGGATGTCTTAGACGGTCCAAGCTACTATAGTAAAATAGCACAGACTGAGTGACTCTGCACCACAGGTTTTTATTTCTCACAACTCCAGTGGTTGAGAAGGCCAAGCTCAAGCCACAGAAGAGTCAGTGTCTGATGATGGCTGCTTTCTGATTCACAGATGGAACTTCCTTACTGTGTCCTCCTAGGACAGAAGGGTCAGTGCAGGTCTCTGAGGCCTCTCTAATACGGGTACTCATCCTATTCACGAGGACTTCATCCAATCTAATTCTATCACCTTGAGTTAGATTTCAATCTATGAATTTTGAATGACCACAAACCTCCCTGATCATCTATATAGTGAAGTGCTAGAGGCAATGAAAATAAAAACAAAGGACAAGGCATCAGATTTGAATGCGAGAAAGTCACCGATGAGCGTTCAGAGCAATTTCAAATCAGAGAGGCAGAAGTCATGGGTTTTTTTTTTGGGGGGGGGTCATAACACGGGAAGAAACCAGCAGACACAATGAGCCGTCAGACTACCAGCAGCTGACAGTTAAAACCATACAAACTAGTTTGGAAAAAATTAGAAGACTTCTTTTATCCAACTCTGATGCATCCATAATGCTGGCTTAGGTAACAGGAAAAACAAACACTTCTCATCTGCATGTTTGCCTACTGGTGTCAGCAACTCCAGACACATGGCATCAGCACCAAGGGAATTCACATCACCTGAGCAGGCCTTGCCAAGTGACTGGGAAGGCCTGTGAGGAAGGAAAGAGCAGCTGCTAGCAAAGCGCAGCTGTCTGAATTTCTCTTTACTATCGTGGCCTGATAGTTTTAACTGATAGTTATAACTATATAAGATTAATGTCAACAGTAAGGGTTGAGGGCCAAGAACTCGGCTTGCAGTGTACTTTGGAGAACCAGGTTGCATATGTTAATGCTGCTCTCAGAGACAGCAGTTGTGTTTCATTAATGAAGCTACTAGCATCATCTATAGGGTAGAACTAGGAAGAAAAAATATGTATTTTTAAGTGCTACCAGCAAAGAGATCTTATAGGTCTATCTCCAATTGCATGGTTTGTGTAATAGGACCAAGGTGCCTCCTTGTAATTTATGTAGGATGTATTTATTTAACCTCCTGCCACAGGCCAGTTCTTGGCAATGTGGCAGGAATACCTTCAAGCCTGTGGGTCTCTGCCACCTATAGACTTCACCACATTTGAAATGAGTTGCTGAAGCAAAATGAGGCTAACCCATGCAGCTGTGGCATCTGTGCTCACCACACCCAGTGGAGGAGCAGCCAGACACCTCCAGGCTAGGGCAGTATGGACAGCATCAAGAAGTCATAATTTCCATTTGTCAGCAACCCATAATCACCTGTCTTGCTAAAAATATTATTTCCACTCTTTCTGCCATTTTGGTAGTTAAGAGAACAAACTCTTACACTGTTCTGAGTTTGCTGAAGCTGACATCTGATTAACCTGTCATCTTGGGTTTGAAAGCTATGAATCTGGAAATAAGTCTGCATCCTAGTCTCCTAAAAATAACAGAAGCTCAGTTCTTGCTTTACTAAGACAGAGCTGCTGGAACTGGGGGATTTATGAGGAGTAACTGACCCTATATTCTCACATAGGCTATATCTCATCATAGAAAAGAAAGTGACTTGTTATAAAATGATTTCAAACTCTCTTTTTGATACTTTAAGTTCAAAGTCAGGTCTGATACCTGACTTCTAAATGTGTAACCCTTACTCAGGAAAGAAAGAATAAAACACACCCCTTCAAACTTTCCAAATCCCTCCAGCTCACTTCTAATGAACCATGTCAGGAGTGAAGACAACAACTGCAAAGATATGCTGATAAAAAATAAAAACTGAAGGAAAAAAATATTGTAAATTTTAAATGCCGAAGGATGGATCTTGGGGGTAGGGAGTTGGGTGGGCAAACTACCAAAATAAATACCTACCAGCTTGTTGTTGTTGTTTTGCTTGTTCTGGGAGGTATTATTAAGATGTTAAAATAATGTTCATATTCAATTCTCATCCTTAATTTGAAATTAATAACATTCAATAACAGTTTTAATGATTTTTTGAGCACCAACTATGTACCATGTTCTGTTGTTATGAGGCAGAATATCATTGAAGTGAACATCATATGTCAAGCAATGGCATCTATTAAGGATGAGAACCTTCCGTGTAACACAGGACACTGATTGCAAATTCATAATTATATTGTGTTTGTGTTTAATGCTATGAAGGAGGACTAGAGTGGATAATGGATGAGCAAAATGAGGAGACTTTCCCTCTCTGCAGATCTAGTAAGGCTGATGAAGGATCTTTTAATTTGAAACCCAAGGTAATAGTTAGGACAGACACCTCTACATAACAGTGGGGAACCGAGTACAGTGAGAAGTAGAAAGACAGGAGTTGATGCAAACACGTCTCCCAGTGTCTTCTGGATCATTGCGAGGATTTTGGCTACTGGATAAAGGAGGTAGGGTTTCCAGGACAGAAGCGCTTCATCTTTAGATGTTTCTACAAGGTCATTTGTGTTACCAAGGGGAGAGTGGGATCCTTGTAATTCATGGAGGTGCATTGAGCTTTCTCATTAGGTGAAGTGAGAAACAGTGAAAGCAGTGTTGATTGATAGAAATAGGTTCAGAAGGTATTGTCCAAGTAGAATGGACAGACATTGGGATGAACAGGCTGAGGGAGGGTGGAGGAGGGCGCAGAGGGTGACAGCTGGAGTTCTGGGAGGAGCACAAGAGTGGACAGTTGTGACTCCTCCCTTCCAAAACTCATGTTGCAATTTAACCTATAAGAGGGAGAGGGAGGAAGCTCACTGTGACTCGATGTGTTTTAGAGGCCTTTCTGCAAACAATGAGACAACATCAGCAAAGTGCAGCCCATATTAACCGAATCCCAGTGGCTTTATAAGAAGATATCCATATGGATGACACTTGTCTCTGGCTCTGTGGTGCCCTGGCCTGGCTTGGGATCTTACCGGCAGGAAGATCATCACCAGGTGTAGCTCCTCGGTGCAGGGTCAGAACTGTCAGCCATAATATGTAAAACTCTTTTCTTTATAACTTACCCACTCAATGGTATTGGGTTATTGGCAACAGAAAATGAACTGAGACAATGGTGATGCATTCACAGAGGGGAGGGTGCTGAGACAGAGCTAGCAACATACCAGCAAAAATCTAGAGAGTTCCATTTTAGACGTGTAGAGAGCTGGATGTGTGATTCTGAAACTGATTCAGAAAGTGTAGGCTGAAGGCACACTGAGGAGTCCTAGGAAGGCCGGGTGTGAAGAGAGAGGGGAGGAGGAAAACACAAGGTCACAAAGAAAGACAAAGAACAGCAACATTCGAAGTCAGATATTGGATGAGGGGCTGCAACCCAGCTGAGAAGGAACCGGTGATGGGGGCTTGTGCAGTGATCACACGAGGGAAGGGTTTCAAAGAAGTGGACCAGAGAGAGGGGAAGGGAGAAGAAGAAAAGATTTAAGAAGTATTATGTCCATGTGCCGAATACCCAGGACGTGTGTAATCACTATGTACTGCAAACATGTGCTGATGAAAATTAAAAATTAAAACAAAGTATTTCCATTTCCTTTGTGATTACTTCTTGGACCCCTGAGTTATTTAGAAGCAAAAATGTGCCATTGGTATGTTTCCGTTGCCGGCTTCTAATTTAATTCTGATAAGATTACATAATATATATTATTTCAACCTGTTCAAGGTTCTTGAGGTTTGGGGTTATGAGCCAGAATAAAAGTGAATATTCTGTGCATTTAAGAAAAGAAAGTGGAACAGAAATGGTCCAGTCTACCAAAGGCTGCTTGAGGGTCAGATAAAATGAAGACGAGAATTTTTAATCTTTCAAGGTTCAAGATTTCCTGAATGGGAATGGCTGAGGCCACAGGAGGACCATTTTTTGTGAGGTAAAAGCAGAAATCATAAACATGCCTATTTATAGCACCCCCAGGTGTGTGTGCTTAGTGAAAAGATACATTCTCCACCCCTGTGCATTGTGCAAATTCTTATACACACACACACACACACACACACACACACACACACACACACACACACTTCCTGGTACCAGTTTTGTGTTTTTCTTTCAAGTTTATCCCTCTATACCTGTCACTTCCCCATTAGAAAATTCAACCAACTGAGGATGCAATATATGAGGAAAAAATGCATTTTTATGAAGTAGTTACAGAATTTTTCTTGACATTTTTCCCTAGACAATAGTGTAATCACTATTTTCCTGACCTTTAACCTTCATTTTAAAGTTTAAATTTTTAAATTTCATTTAAGTGTGAGTAATCTAGACTTGATTCAAAATATATTGTAAGTGTGTGCATGCTATATGCAAATACTACACCATTTTATTTATATAAAGGTCTTGAGCATCCACGAATTTTCACACCTGCGTGAGTCCTGGGTCCAGGCATGACCACGTCCGGGGTGACTGTCTACACAGTCCTCACCTCTGTCCGTGAAAGTCTGTTCACTAGTGTGAGTCTTGCATTTTTAACTTAGTGATAGTATTTTTAAAGAATGGAATGCCCTCTGTCATAAACATGGTGCATTTCCTCTCTTTGGATTCCTCTCTTTCTCTTCTTCCTTCTGCATGTATCTGCCAGCACTGTTGACTCCTTGCTAAGAGGCACCCGCCCTCGTCACCATGATTCCCCACCCCATGCACTGTGTGATGAGTCATTCTGAGGCTGGCTTCATCCACCACTGGCCTTAATATGAATCCAGAATCACCAGTAGGATTGGGCCTACACCCAGCTGGAATTTTGCTCCATCTCCAAAACTAGGGAGAAACAATCACCAAAAGAACATTTTTTGTATTTCATGTCTGCACAGAAGGAAAGCTAGAAATGCTTTACAGTACCTGTGAGGATAACATCACAGATGATGGGTTTTCTGACTTCTGCAAGTCTTGGCATTCCATTCTCCATGCCTCACCTTAAAAATTCCCATTATTGGCCGGGGAGTTAGCTCTGTGGTTCCGGAGCCTGTCTTGCAAGCGCAAGGGCCCGGGTTCGATTCCCCGGTAACCACATAACAATACTGGGCGTGGAGACCCACACCCAGCAGCAACCAGTACCACATACCACAGTGCCGGGTGTGGTGGCTCACGCCTATAATCCCAGCACTGGGGAGGCAGAGGCAGGAGGATTGTGATGTGAGTTGGAGGCTGAGCTCAGGGCCAGCCTAAGCCACAAAGCGAGACCCTGTCTCAAAAAACCTAAAAAAAAAAAATTCCCATTATTTAAAAGAACCACATCTTCTAGTATATATAGTTGATATTGTGACATAGAAAATATTTAAAAGGAAAGGGTGTAGGGGTAAATAACGAGGGGAAAAAGAATGTGATAGTAATAAAGAAAAAAAGAAACAAAGTTTATATATAAAGGGGGTGGGGGTTGCAGGGCAGGGAGGAAGGGGAAAAAATGAGAATCCAGTCATGTCATATTCTGGTACAAACTCTCAATGCTGAATGTGATGATGATGTGTATTCATAATGTACCAATAAAGACTTGAATTTTTTTTAAAAACTTCCCATTGTTCAAATTCTCTCCATCTTTCAAATCTCAACTCTAATGTCTTCCCTGACCGCCCCCTCCCCCAGTCAGGAGAAATCCCTGTCTTCCAAAACTTTACCACTTTCTTTTCAGGCCATCTTTCTGATGTTTCATACCTTCTTCTTAATTCTTGGAAACAGAGATTCCCTTTCTGTAACTTTGGGCTTCCTGAAGCAGGGACTACACTGTAAAATCTTTGCATCCACTTAACTGTGTAGTATACTACCTAGTATAGCCTGGGTTCTTCATGAATATTTGATGAGTGTATAAGTGTAAATGCATACAGCACATGTGTGTATGTAAGTCAGTCCTTGCTAATCTCTATATTACCTACCACTTCCCATTGGCTCCACTCTGCCACCCATGGATGTATTTGCTCTATTCTGCACTGAAAGTGTCACCATGGAAGCCAGGCAACACTCACATCAATTTCTGCACTGTTCAACAGTTAATCAAATTCATATTTGGCATGTATAGAAAATCTATTTCCTCCTATATTAAATATTTTCAAGACCATTATTTCATTTTACTTGTATTATCTCTGAGAGAGACTTTTAAAATGACAATGTCCCCCCATCCAGGATTTGCTTTCTTTAGTTTCAGTTACCTGCAGTCAATGGTAGTGTGACAAACACTCACTGAAAAATCACAGAAGTAAAAAAGTGAGTAGGTTTTTAAAAAACATACAGTCTATTGTTATACTTGTTCCATTTTATTATTACTTATTAGTATGAATATTCTGCTATACCTACTTAATAAATTAAACCTTACCATAGATGTGTACATATAGGATATAGACAGATCAGCACTATCCTTGGCTTCAGACTCTCACTCGGGATCTTGCATCCCCTGCACATAAGGGGGCCTCTGCATTCATAATCTCACTCCAAAGAAATCTGAAATGGCAATAATGATCGATTCCTATGAAACACAGAAATGTTTCATGAATATGGCAAGTGACTACATAACCCCTAACATTCCGCCAATGTAAAGTTCAATAATCCTTTGATATGCTTGAAACAGACTTGCCATTCTTAAAAATCAGATATTCCCCACAATTAAGAAAAATGATAAAAATAAAAATTGTGCCTAACATTGCATTCAGCAGCAATCTATAGTTTGGAAATGAAGTGAATAAACAGATTTTTTTAAAAGGTAAAGAAAAATACTCTATTAACAACTCTGTTAAGATATTTCCCATCTTCCATAGCTTATTTGTACTAAATAGTCTAGATACACCTGCAAAACGGGGAGTGACAATTATAAGACACTGTACAATTCAGATGGATCTAGAATTTTAGGATTTTCTGGGTTTCTCAGGACTGTTGTAGGCAGATTTTTTGTGATAAAATCTGATGATCTCAATTTTCTGTCTACAGAAGAAAAACAAACAAACATGGATGTCATCATACACCTCATCGTAACAATGAGCACGAAGGAGTCAGCCATTGCCCCTCCCCCTAAAAAGCAATTTAATGCACCACTGGAGGCTGCTTATTAATGGCACTAGAAATAAAGGGGCCTAGCCGGTTTGGTCAAGGAAAAGGAAAGTGTGTGTGTGTGTGTGTGTGTGTGTGTGTGTGTGTGTGTAAATTCACCCACAAAGTAAATAAGCAACAATGGCACGTCATTTTCTAATTACAGGACTGTTTCATACACTGTAAATGCTAACATGGGACAGGTAAATCACAGCAATTTAATTAATAAAGCAGTTTAGATACTTAAACCCATATGTGCACCCCTGGGGGCAACACATCAATAATAGAACCTTGCAGGCATATTTTAGAAATTTTATGCAATCATTTGCAGATCTTGTAGTCAATAATTGTTACAAACTGCATTAACTCTTCTCTAGCCATACTCCAGGAGTGAATTTGCATTTGTTAAATATCTCTTAGGGTTCCCAGGAGTGGAGTAGCACAGAGTTTCTTTCCCTAAATTTGTAGGCTGTGGTAACTGAGAAAAGCTCTCATCTACCAGAGAGCAAAATGCAGGAAACGAGGATCCTAGAAAGAGAAGAGAATGATGATCCTTCCCCTGTCCTTTCATTAAAGAGAAGTTATAGAAGATAATTAAAATCAGAGAATGGAATTAAACATTTGAGTTTGTGTATTTTTAGATGCCCTTTCTCTTTTGACCTCTTGAAGTTGTGCCTGTAGATGTTTCCTACAGTGCTAGTGGAAAGTAAATGGTGCAGGCCCTTCGGAAGTTCACTCTATCAGTCACATTGTATGTGTTGTTCAATCTCTCCTCAACCTCACTCACAAGACATATATTCTGATATTCTGGGGCCTGGTAGGTGAGTACATTTAACTACAATGCATAGGATAGAACAAGATAGCTAGAAGAAATATCCTAAATGTGTTCAATGATGAAGAAATGATAAAAGTTCTAAGGTGATGGCTGTGCAAGTCATCCTGACTTGATTAATATCCATGAACCAAAACATCACCTCCTACCTCACAAAGATGTACAATGATTGTGTCAGTCAAAAATAACAAAATTTTAAATTTTGTAAAGGAATATAAATTTGCCATACAGACAACACATTAGTCTTTTATATTTACCCAAGCAAATGAAAGCATAAATCCACCCAAAAATTTAAGCATAAATATCAATAGTGAGTTTATTCATAGTAGCAAATGGTAAATTCTACTTAAATGTCCATTAAGTTTACATAAGTAAAACGGGGTATAGTGATACAATGGGGCATTATTAATCAATACAAGGGTATACAGACTTATGTACACTAGCATGTGGATGAATCTAGACCCATTGTGATCACTGCAAGAACTCAGATACAAAAAACTATATACTACATGATTTGTTCACAAAAATTCAATCAGAGAGACAGAGAAGATTAATGACACCTGGAATTTAGGGTAGGAAGTGGGGTTGACTGCAAAAAGGCAAAGGTATCTTAGTAAGGTGATGCTAATATTCTTAAAGAGCATTGTGGTCCTGATGGTTGTGCGTCTCAGTCAGTTTTCTAAAACTCATCTAACTGTGCTTAAAATGCATAATTTGCAGGAGGTAGAATTATTCTTTACTAAAATTGTGTATAAAATGTATCCCAAATGTTACTGGTGCTCTTCATCATTCCTTTACAAACAGGAATTTATACTGAATTATATCTGCATAGGGGAATCTGTGAGTGGTGAAGAGTTTTGTCACCATGTAACATTACGCCTACAGTAGTGTAGTTTTTGGTAATTGTGTTTCTCATTGGTTCAGTTTGGGATGTGAATAGACAGCTGACCCCAAGAGGCACATGCATCGGCCACTGTCCAAGTCCTGCTGCATGAGGGGCTCACTTCCACCTTCTGGAGTCTGAGGCTGATCGTCACCTGTACATGGGAAGAAGCTTTAATACATAGCATAGTGTAGGCTGGGTTACCCTCACTCAAGAGCATGTGGAAAAACAGGCCAGAGTACCAGTGCCAGCAGCCTCCAGGGCTACTCTGCAGAAAAGTGAGTGACTCTCACTTTGATTCATATGCCTCTATATTGACTGGCTTTGAATGGGCACATATTGTTTTGTAGTTTAAAAATAAACTATAAAAGTATCTTTTTTCACAAAAATCAAGAAATACAGTCATCTCTTCTTATCTGCAAGTTCCATGTCATTGGGTCCATCCAACCTCAGACTGTAAAGGAGGAAACTTATCTATGTCAGATCTACAGGCTTTATTCTTAAGGCTATTTCCTAAACAACACTGTGTAAAAACTGCTTCCATAGCATCATATAATATTAGGTGTTGTGCATATCTAGCAAATAAGATTTAAAGAATATAGAAAAGGCTGGGGATTTAGCTCAATGGTTCCAGCACCTTCCTAGCAAGCACAAGGTCCCAAGTTTGATCCCCAGGACCACACACCACAATGCCAGGTGTGGTGACTCATGCCTGTAATCCCAGCACTCAGGAGGCAGAAGCAGGAGGGTTACTGCAAGTTCAAGGCTAGCCTGGGCTACAAAGCGAGTTTAGGGCCAGCTTGAACTACAAAGCAAGACTTTGTCTCAAAAAACTAAAAAAAAAAAAATAAATAATAATAATAATAATAATAATGATAATAATATGGGAGGATTGCTTGGGTTATAGGCAAATACCACACCAGAATCATCCATCCATTCTCCATTCATCCACCTGTATGTTCATCCTTCCATCAATTCAACTATCCATTCTCCACCCATCTATACAATATCTGTCCCTCATTCTGCCCTCTCTCTCTCTCACACACACACATACACACACACACACACACACACACACACACACACACACACACACTTGAGAAAGAGACAGAGGGAGACTTAAAAGTATTCTTCACTTCTGCACCATACAAAAAGAGAAGCAAGCAGACCTTTTTAGTGACACTGATGATCTACTGTCAAATCCAAGGACTGTTTCTGAAAGTTCCCTCTACCTTGACCTCTCTGCAACCCTTGATACCAAGAGCATTCCTTCACTCTTAAGCTTGACTTTCATATTACTAAATCAGCTTCCTTATCCCACCTCTATTTTATTTCTTTTTTTGTCTCATTCATCAGTCCTCTTTTTTTTTTTTTTTTTTTTTTTTTTTTGAAACAGGGTCCCACTTTTGTAGTTCAGGCTGGCCCTGAGCTCAGCCTTGAACTCACAGCAGTCTTCCTGCCTCTGCCTCATGAGTGCTGGGATTACAGGTGTGAGCCACCATGCCCAGCACTGTGGTGTGTGGTACTGATTGCTAGTGGGCGTGAGTCTCCACACCCAGCATTGTCGTGTGTGGTTACCAGGGATCGAACCCGGGTCCTTGCACTTGCAAGGCCAGTGCCAGAACTACTGAGCTAAATTCCTGGCCTCGTCAGTCCTCTTTTGTACGTGTGCGTGTGTGTGTGTGTGTCTGTGTGTGTGTGTGTGCGTGTATTTGTGCAAGCATGTATATGCACCAGCACATGTCTCCAGCCACTGGCAACTATGACTATTGTCAACTAAGCTGAAGGTTTTGGTGCTTTTCTTTCCTTTGTGGTCCCGAGGTTCAAATCCAGGACTCTGCACACTAGGTAAGCTCTGTACTACTCAGCTACATTCTCACCCCTACTTTTTTTAAAATCACAGGGCAACTTCCTACAGAAGCCTGGTGACACTGGCCCCAGTGCTCCTCAGATAAACCACTCTTAAGCTATATAGCTCTTGCAGAGCAGAGTGAAGAGCACCACCTCTTTGCAGTGTGCACTGTACCCTAGGGCCACCTGACCCCGCCCTCTGCCTAGCTGAAACCCAAGGTCATGGCTGTACAATCTAACCTAACTGGGAGAACAGCGACAGCATCTCATGTTTCCATGTCTCCCTTCAAGAGCTTCAATTCTTACCAAGGTCAGTCGAGTGCACACATTGTATTTTTCCAGTGTGGAAAACTGTTATAAAACATGTGCTAAGAATTCTGTCAGTTGCTCAATATATTCAAATTTCTATTCAAATGCCATCCTTGCCTAGAACAGTTAGTAACAGGGACAGCTGTGCAGGAGAAACTTCACTTCCAGCAGAGAGCTGAGCATAGGACAGGACTCTGCTTTTGAAACTACTAAGCATTCTAATGGAGTTGACTTGATTTACATTTTAACAGTGCCACACAAATGTACTACATGGCACTTTTCCAATAACCACTTCAACATCAGTCATTTTGACACTTCCTATTGTTATAAAAATTGGAAGGAATAAAGCGGCACTCTGTAATAAGGTGCATGTGGAGGAGATCTGGCTTTCATTTTATTTTCAAATCAGATAACCCCAGTACACTCTTTGGTGATGTGCAGGGTTCTTGTGTCTGCGATCCCATGATGCACCTTCCTAATCTGCGTGAACTGAGGTCCTGCACTCTGCCCACCTGCGCTCCAGAATAGCTGTGCTATAATTCAACTCTCTGGTCCATTCTGGGAACGATATTTCCCTTAGTGTCTCAGCAATTGTCAGTCATAGTTAAACACACACACACTTTAAGTTAGCTGTTGTCCTCTAATGAAATGATCTGCAAGGGCTTTTTGCTTCTGGTCTCCTTGTCTGGTCATAATATGAAGACCTACTTTTATTTTTCTAATGGCAATACTCAGGTCAGTTTAAATGTGGCTGTTGAAGGGTCTGATTAGAAATTTTCACAAAGTTTGGGTCCTTAAAGAAGCAGCCCTCTCAACATGGATGATGTTTGTATTAGATTGTGCTGATCACAGGATCTTTCTGTATTTTCATCTATTTTCTTCTCAGGTCTTAGAAGAAAGAAAGGGGTATGACTCAGGATATATCTATGTAGATGTTCCTAAGTTTTAAAAAGACAAACTCAACCTTAGTCTGCCTCTATTTTGGTTAGGGTTCTCTAGAGAAACAGAATCAATAAAGGCTCTAAATATAGATATGATTTAGACTTAGATTATATTTATATAAAGAGAGAGAGAGAGTGTTAGGGTTAAGTTCCCATACCTTCTATAAAGGCATGACCCATAGCCTAACTTCCTCTTCTTAGGCTCCACCAACGAAAGGCTCTTCCATGCCCCAATAACACCACAGGAATGGTGACCAAATTCTTAACACACGAGTCTTTAGGGACACTTGTCCAAACTACCGCATGTGCAGTACGGTCTCTGTCTGTGTGAGAATGTGTATGTGTATTTGTGTCTGATCGCTTTGGCCAACCTGAGCTGCCATGTGACCATGTCATGCTGCAGGTCTATTTCTTTTATGAATCTGTCTGCATCTTAACACTGGAGCCTGACTTCCTCTTTTGAAGAGTTTTGTTGAAAAAGGAAGCACAAGGAAAGGGCAGGGAAGCGTGGGGCCAATTCAACATTCCTTTCAGATAAGAGAAATACTGAGTACTTAAATAGCGACACAGAATAAGAATGATGAAATAGAGAATATAATGATAGAACAGAGAGAGAAAGGAGAATCATTTATTATGAATATATTAAATAAAATACAATTGACCTTCAATGGTTAAGCCACAGGTGTTAGACATCATGTAAAATACTTTAGATACATCCTCCTATCGTATTCTATCTGCAGTCCTATAAAGCAAAGCGATGTTACATATGCCATAATAATGTTGATGCTGAGGTTAAGGAGATTAAATAATGCACCCAAAGACACCCAGATACTGCACAGTATCTGATATTTTCATGCCTTGCTGACCTAATGGCCTCTGCACAGGGCCTGGTGTACACTAAGGTATAATGGGTATCCTTTTTTATCTTTCTAAAACTTCCCTTCCCAGAAATTGATGAGTGTGTTGCATAGAATAAGTGCCCAATAATTCTCTGTTAAATGATGTTTTCAAATGAAAATGAAAATTTATTTTCAAATGAATTGAACTGTTTTTGATTAAGCCCTAAAAAGATATGTTCGTGTTAAAGAATTACCTCCAAATTGTATTTTTATTTTATAAAATTTAAAGTGTCAACTAATTTCAGTAATTTGATTTAGATTTTTTTAATGTATACATTTATATTTAACAACCATGCCGTTAGATTTTTTAAGATGGAAATTTTAACATTTGTACAGCAACTGATTACTTGTCTGGAATCATTGAACATCAGAGGATCTGGTTGGTTGAATAATATGAATGAAAATTTTATACCATCTGAAGATCACCAAGTTTTAAAGAAAATAAATTCAAAATTAATCTTCACACCAAACTTCACCCTAGGATCTTCTTTTTCTATCAAAGAAGAGGTTTCATGGTTTCATTGTTGATCATAGAAGTGAATTATCATCATGTGTTTCTAAGAAAAGGAAGTGTATGTATTTAAATTTCTTGGTTTCTTTAGTTATGAATCCATGTTAGAAAGTCTTGTTGCCAAACAAATCCATGAAGCCAACGTAGCCTGAAGGAACACTCAAGGGGCATCACAGCACTCAGAGTGGCCTTTGGTGATGTCAGAGAGTCAAGCAGGTGGAAGGAGCAGCAGGCTCTCCAAAGATGGGCATTCCTGCCAGGAACGCAGGCTTGGGCATCCTGGATGTGCGAAGATTGTCTCAGCCCAAAGCCAAGCACACTGGGAAGACTGAGCTGAATCAGTGATATGTAGATATGGGCTTAAAAAAAACTGCCCAGAATTCTTCATTTCTTTTTAACTATGGTATATAAGGTAGTAGCACACTTGACTGAATTTAGTTTTTTTCTAGTTTTCACTTGCTTTACAAGTGCATTTTTTTAAAAATTTGAAATATACGCTAAGCGATTCAATAAAGTCAATTTTTAATGATATTCAGGAGATTTTTGTTCGGTTCCCAGTTGATGTCAGTGCTCCTCGATGAGGAAGGAAAAATCAATTCAATTATCAAAGCACAGTTAATTGCTTTCAAGATTAGGGTGATTTAAAGAGCAGCAAAGTATTTTATCTGTACTCAGCAGTTTTGGCTAAAGATATTCTCACACAAACACTGTGAAGAGAAGTTGAAACTTTCATCTGCTCACTTGCTACATCCTTCCCAGCTCCCCCCACGCTAGCCATCGGCAGAGCGAAGGGTGGAAACTCTGCTACCGAAGACTCATAGCTCAGGGGTGTTATTTTCAATAAACATTATCAGCCCAGCATCTCAAAAAACAAATATTTTTAGACAATGGTGGTTGGCATTCCAACTATTTAATATTTAGCCAAAGTAGTTTCTTGCACATGCAGAGAATAAAAATAAATTTCTTTTATGCTAACTCCTACTATATAGTAACTACTGGTGTATAAAAAAACTACGGATGTAATTCTATTCCTCTCTGTCTTCTTTAACCTTTCTTAGTACATTCTACATTGTTCATTTATTTAGGCTTAGGTATCAGTAACATTTCAGGGATATTATAATAAATGATAATATACTGTTAAACATTGGAGAAATCTGTACTGGAGCAAGAATATGTACTGATTTATCTCATTTGTAGCAGGAATATGCTTTGATGAAGGAAGACGTATATGTCAATTATATAGAGTGTGATATATCTAAAATTCATATTCAGAGCCAAGGTTTTAGCTCAGTGGTTCCAGTGCCTGCCTGGCAAACCCAACGTCCTGAGATTGATCCCTGGAACCACATACCACAAAGCCGGGCATGGTGGCTCATGCCTATGATCCCAGAACTTGAAAGGCAGAGACAGGAAGATTGCCAAGAGTCCAAGGCTAGCCTGGGCTACATAGTGAGTTCAGGGCCAGTCTGAACTGCAAAGTGAGTCTCTGTCTCAAAAAACTAAAAAAGAAAAAAAATAAAAGAAAATTTATATTCAGACTTCTTCATTTCTCCTTACCCAAAATATGAGATGAGAAAATTAGAAGTATTTTTATGTTGCTTATTGTATCACTTTTATGAACTTCCAGTTCTTATTGACATAACCTAGAATTTTAGACTTATATAATTTTTCATATATATATATAGATAGATAGACAGATAGATGAAAAATTAACTGATCTGAGGAACTCATCTGAGAAGAGTCTTACTATTACCATGATATCTAAATAATAAAAGTAAATACAATCAGTAGAGATGAAAATGGAAGATTCCTTATTGAATTTGTCAATGAAGAAAACACTGCCTGCAATATTTCAGAAGAGTTACAAAGATGGAAACCAGTTTGGAGCAGAGTAAAGAAGAGAAGAACAAACTAACCAGTGTGCTGTGGCTTCAATGAATTGAGCTGGCTAATACACATAAATCTATCTATCGCCTATCTGTCTGTCTGTCTCTCTATCATCTATCTGCCTATTCTTCTCTCTAGATAGGTACATAGGTCTGAACAAATGTATGTGTGTAAATATATGAGTGCGTGAACATGTGACAAATAAATGCAATCTGTCCTACAAACAGATTGAGACAGAAAGGTATGGATACATGAGAGAGATACAAAAATGTTTAAAGGCTTACGCCACCAGAAGAAAGAGAAAGGAAATTATAGATAATTAAGATTATTTAGCCTGTGGAATTTAGGAAGACAAGAGAACACAAGCAGAAACACCCACCTTGAGTTGAAAGATTCTCCTCCACACCTGGAAAGAAGTGGCTCGGGTGGGCCGAGGTATAATCTACATTTGGGCATCAAGAACATCCAATACCACAGGTGCCAAGGTGAGTACTGAAAGTAAGATGAATAGAGGTTTAGAGAGGCTAGAGGCACTGAACACTGGGAAGACACTGTGAGAGTGGGAGATGCTGGTATATAGCAACTCCCAAGATAGCTACAGACTTTGTTAAGATTAGAGACCAGATATTTAGAGGAGATTTTTTTTCAGTAGGAGTCTTAGTTCTACTATAATTGTAATATCTATTAAATAATACTATATATGAGCCATGGAACTAAGCATAACTAACTTCAGGAGGTGTGAGTCATGAATTTCACTTTTTTTCTTTTCTTTTCTTTTCTTTGAGACAGGGTTTCACTTTTGTAGTTCAGGTTGGCCCTGAGCTCACCCTGTGAGCAATCCTCAAACTCACAGCAATCCTCAAACTCACAGCAGTCCTCCTGCCTCTGCCTCCCAAGTGCTAGGATTACAGGCGTGAGTCACCACACCCAGTATGTGGTATGTGGTAATAATTACTGATGGGCGTGAGTCACCACACCCAACATTGTTGTATATGATTACTCAGGAATAAAACTAGGGACTTTGAGCTTGCAAGACAGGTGCCAGAGCCACTGAGCTATATCCCCATCCCATGAATTCTACTTTTTAAAAAAGGAAAGTAAAGCATAGGAATTTTTTAAATAAACATAACCTATCCATTAAGACCACAAGTAATGCATACAATGAACTATGGAACTTCATTATGAAAGAAGACTGAAGTCAAAATTCTTTGAATTCATAATAAATTATAGTTACTACATCTGTCAGAAGAAAGGAGTTTTAGGAAAAAGTAATTTCCAGAAGCATTAGCTGAAAATAAAGCAACAGGATGTGTTCAGCCATCTGTAGCCTTTCTTAACAAGAGCTCTGGGCTGAACTTCAAGTGATGGAGTCTCACGTGGTATCAGTTGTTCACAGAGTAGTTCATACAGGTACCACGTCAGCCAATGTCTTGCCCAACCTGGCCTCAGCACACCTTCCTGAACCACCTGACTGCCAGTCTCTTGCTTAAGACCGTAATGTACTGTATTCAAGGCCAAAAGCTATGGATACCACTACCAAGGAGAAGTCAACAGCATCTTTAAAACTGGTTCTGGTTCACTCGATTGAGCTAGTGGACCATATGAACTAGATAATCATGAGATTATTTAACTAAACATATTAATCATGGCTTTGTCATCTGTGAGCCTCTCATAGCCTGTACCACATCGCTATTTCAGCAACAGTCACCTTTTCTTATATCTGCTTGTTTCCATGTAGATGTTCACAGCTCACAGATGACAAAAGGAGCTTCCTATGAACACAGCCACAGGGCCAGTCTGAAGATCCACCAGTCCAAGAGAGTAACATATCCTTATCCAATAGGGAAGTCGTTTTTGCTTTAAAAATGAAGAAAGGAATGAATGAGCAAGATAATTTTAAGTTTTAATTAAATGTGGTTGTGCAGGTAACAGAATGAATTCATGATTATTCCAAATTAACATGATAATTTATAATTCTTTTTATTATACTGTAAAAAATAGTTTAAATTCTGTGTGTATGTGGCATTGGGGATTAAACCCAAGGCTTGTGCACTGAACTACATCCCTTTCCTTTTTTAAAAATTTTGAAACAAAGTCTTATGAAATTTACATGTATATGTGCAAAAAGAGGTAAGCAAGTGAAAGTTCTCAACAATTTGGAAAAATATGAGTTACTTCTTCATTCCATCTCTTAAGATGACCAACATTTGGTCCTAAGTCACTCAAAGTCCCTTAAATTTTTTAAAAAAATAGCTGTTCTGTAAACACTAGTAATTTTATCTATAAGATTTTCATTATAAATGTCTCCAATTATAAAATAGCTGTACATTTATGTAAACACATTTTAACATTAAATGGGTAAAACATTTAAAATAATGTCTGGTGCATAGTAATTACTAAATTAATGTTAACTGTTATTATAATTACCAAGGCAGAAAACAGTTACTAGGAATATATGATTTGGCTGTTTCAGCTCAGTTCTTGGATTGTAAGCAACAGAAACTATCTAGTTTTAACAAATTAAAAAGATATTTTGGAATTCTTTATTATAGTTTATAGTACTAGGAACCACTAAAAACTCACACATAATCTCAGTAGCTAGCAAACGTTGATCGCCTTCTTTTTTTTTATTGAAATCTTTATTGGTGCATTACATATATGCATCATGATTGCACTCCATAATGGGGATTTGTACCAGTATAAGATACAACTTAATTCTCATTTTTTCCCATAGCCCTACCCACCCTTCCACCCCCTCTATATACATAAAATGTGTTTCCTTTCTTTTTTGTTATAATCTCATTATTTTTCCCCCTTCACCCTATTTTACTTTGAGCATTTTCTAATTCACAATATATAACATACAGTTCTAGGAGTCGTTTACATCTTTATTTTCTCATACCAGCAAAAAGATGCAATATGTACCTATCTGTGACCTATTTATTTCACTTATGAGGACATCCTCAAGGTACGTCCATTTAAGTATAAATGATTCAAACATCATTTTTTATGGCAGAGTAATACTCCATTCTGTAGAAGAACCACAGATACCCCCTCTTGAGGGTATTGTCATTGGATGACTGGGTCTTTTCAGAAATATCTGTGTTGCCCTTTCTGTGCCAAACACCAGGAAATCCAGCATGCAGGCAGAAAACATTCATGTTTTCTATGAAACCTAAATAGAAAACATGTCATCATTATATAGTACTCTGTTTATGTGGATTTTTCTGGACTCTATGTCCTTCAATTATCACATCCAATTATCACCAACAATAAAAATGATGAAGCACAGGCTACAAATATAAACTATTTTGATTAATAGATAATTTTATTCAATGTTATTTAAGGACAAGACACTTTAAGATTCAAAACCATGTTGTACAGGGTACTAAGCAGGGATGGTCTTGCACAATTAACCTCATAAGTACATTATTATTTCTCTCTGCATTTGACAATTAGATTTTTATTAGTTTTCATCTGTGGCACAAAAGTTGCAAAGTAAAGCTAATACAATAATAGACAAAAAACAATATAAACTAGTTCCCATAAGACTCATTCATTCATTTATAAATGCTCATTATAAACTCTGGCTGGAATTGAGGAGAAAAAAAATGAGCAAAGCTTATCAACCAAAGATGAAGATGCAGAGTCAGAGAGGTGAGTGTACGGTTAGCATTAGAATCAATTCTATGAAGGAAATGTGACATTCCCATGAAAGAATATGTGTGGAAATTCTATTTTACATAAAATAATCACGTAATAATCAGGCTTTTCAGAGTAATTGAGAGCTGATCGAGATGGTAGAGTTCAAAATACAGGTTCAAGACATATTTTATAAAATAGAATAGACAGTATTTTACACAACTTGAGAAAAGATGACTTCCAGTTTCTGGCAAAAGCTACAAGAAAATTACAGAAAATGAATGTGGTAATAATGAAGAAAAAAAGAAAGGCAATAACCTCTCTGAAGATGGCTTCTACCATCTCTGACACAGGCCTGATACAGTAGCTGAGATTTGAACTGAATCAGCTGAGGTTGATTGAGAGGGGAGTGGAAGAAAAAGAGGCAGATACCACGAGTAAATGCATATGTGGCAATTGATCTCAAATCATTTTTCTCATAATATTTCCTACATTTCCATTAAAATATGGAAAACTTTCCAGGTGATGAAACAAATGATCGCTCCTCTATAGTACAAAACTGTAGCTTTGGAACTCAGATGGTTTGTCCCAAATTATCAAGAGATGTATTTTCTGAAAGAATATGTTGCAGGGATAAAACTGCTCCGTGTCGGTGCTGTCCTACACTGCAGCAATGAGCCACAGACAGCTATTGACTATTAACCCCATGGACAGGACCATGAGGACACTGAATTCTTAATTTTATTTCATTTTAATTGATTTAAATAGCCACATATGGCTGGAAGGGGTTATTTTGGAAAGTATATCTAAAGGGACTTACCAGCCAACACAATCACGAGCCAAATAAATCTCTCAGTTTTATAAAGTTCCTAACTTCAGGTGTTTGTTACTGCAGCAATAACATGACAGTGATCTCTCAAACAATTGAACAGCATTTTCATCGACTAGTCACAAAAGCCAAGTATCCTTAGTATCAAAGCGCCATTAGTCATAAGTAGCCAAATGGGCAATGCAGAACCAATATTGTCAATAGGGTGAAAAGATAGGAAAAAAAGCTTAGTACATGTTATGTCATAGTATACAGCACACTGAACTAGCAAACTTGTATCCTGGGCTTGATTATGGTGTTTATTATTTACATAGTAAAATTAAAACAGCGAATCTCCCTGATCTTTGAATGGTACACTTGCACAATGAGTCAGATTACAAACTATAAACATAGTTATTATAAGATTAGATCCTGGGATGCCCTGTCCTGCCTTTCTACTGAATTGATCCCATTTATTCCATTAGTGAGTCTCTGAAGAAACTTTCACATCCTAAAAGTGACACCTCAAATAGCCTAGCAACTTCTCAATGAATTAAACAGAATAATTCTATGACCTAGCAACTCCTCTCAAAAGATTTACAAACAGATGTTCAAACAAAAAACTTGCCCAAGAATCATTACTCACAGTAGCCAAAAGGTGGCTAACCAAATGGCAGTGTATCCGTACAGCAATGAAGAATTGATAACTGATACAGCTAGATGGACCCTTAATTAGCTGTATAGAAATGGAAGGACCATATCTCATAACTTGAAGTCCGGTATAACCCATAGCCTACTCTACTGACAAGAAGCCCGAAACTCATTCTAGCAAGAATATCACTATGACAAAGGGTTTTGAGAATTAGACATCTAAATGACTTAGTATAAAACAGCTGTAGCTATTAAGCACTTCAAATGGTTGTAGAACAATGCCAGGCCAGTTTTCCTAAAACATAGAACATCTCAACACTGTCACCAAGGGAAATACAGCAGTGTGACTGACAGGCCCATCAGTGTCTCTTGCCAGTTATGCCCAAAGATGCATCAAAGAACGTGGGAAATTCACAGTGCTTTGCCTGGTGCTTTGGTCTCTCATGGTGCTGATAAGCTCTCACAGAGTTGCCCATGGCCTGCTAGACCATAATAAGATGAGTTCACAAGGAATAAACCAAGTAGATGAGGTCAAGACCCCACACGCAACTCAGGACAAATACTGAAAGGAAACTAGGGAACCAGAGAAGAAAATGTTGGAGGCACCAGAAGAATGACTCGGAAGCTTTGCCTCACTACAGGACCTTTTTGTGCAGGACATTCTCCATGTATGTATGTCTCACCATGTGCATTTTCTCCCTTGCAGAACAACTGACAGTAAATGCCTTACATTATTAATGCACAAGTGACTCAATACTTTTGTTCTTACATATAGTGAAATGCATGTGATTTTTAGACCTTCAGATTTAGAAATATATTTTATTCTCTAATTTAACTTTAGATCTTTTTGATTCATACATCCTTAAAACTACTTTAGGCACTTCGAGAAATTCCTTAACACATTGCAGACCCAATGTAAACCTTTAACCAAAATGGAAATACTCAAAGCATCTCAGAGTGTTGTGAATCTGCTGTGTAATCTTCCTAAAATTAGAATGCCCCAAAGCAACATTTTTCCATCGAAGGAAGCTGCATATCCAGTAGGCTCGTACAACAATGACTTGGATGAGAAGCACTTCATACTGAAGTGTCTCTTTTATGAACACCAGGAAGGCTCTACTCATACCAAAACTAGATTTTTGGTGAAAACCTCTCGCAATCCTATAGAAGTCAACCTTCAGGCAGGAAAGGGAGACATCTACTGGTGATCAAAATCAGTAATCTAAAAGCAAGAGATGAGAGACACAGAGAAACAGAAAGGTATAGAGACATGGATATACAATATTTTCATAAATCTATACATGTATAGCTAACATAAACTTATAAATCTATTCCTATGCTGTAAACATTTGCATAAACATGTACAATACCACTATGGATGTGCTTTTACATATATGTATATTATATGTTTGTACTCACACCCACAAACGCACTAATCAGATTTTAAAAACACTCAACCAAAGGCATGTGGCAGATACTAAAATAGACAGTTAAAAATCTACATTCTGAACGCAGAGACTGTGATTGGAAGCAGTAAGATATAAAGGAATGACACAGACAAGCACAGTTGGTTAATGTGACAAAGAGAGAATAAACTCGGAAACTTTAATTGATGGATAAAGTAATTATAGTCAGTTTCTCACTAAAAACTTCAACTTTGCAAAGTCTGATTTTTAATGCAGTTTATGTTGCTCCAACAGACTTACTACATCAAATTACTGTTTCTTTGTTCTGTACTGACATGGTTTTAGGGTCATTTATAAGTTTCCTTTTGGTCTCAGTCTACTTGCCGATTATCTTAAATTTTTACGTATTTGTTTTTTTTCTTTAGTTCAAAGCAGATAAAGCTCAACAGGAGCATTTCTTCTAAGGTGGCATCAAAAGGCCCCACTGTGCCCACCCAAGCAATGTCACTGTCACCTGCTGACTGGCCCTGAGGCGGGAGGAAGCATCTCTTCACAGCTCACCAAGGCCCAGGATCTTCTTGCTATTTCTCTCTTTTATCTAAAAAAGAGAAACCAAAAAAAAAAAAAATCCTTTCCCCAATCAGCAGTAATCTCTCCAAAGGTCTTTTAATTTCAAAAGTCATAAGTGTTAATTAGCTATTATTAAGTGCCCTCTGTATAAATTAACATGATTGATGAAAAAATTAAGGCTAATGAAAAATGTAGCAATGCATGTATTTTTAAGTGACTGTATTAAAAGATGGTGGTCCCTAGGGGACAGAAGCTAAGGCCCTCTCTTCTGTATCTTGACTTTATTATTATCTCTTGCTCTTACCCATACTACTTTTTTTGAGGGGGGTACTGGGAAAAATGCTGAATATTTGACTTTGACTTCAACTCAATAGGTTTATAGGGCTTGAGTTTTATTTTAACTTAGGAAACTAAATTTCATACCTTTATTTAACATTGTCTCACGGGATAAGAAGTCCCTAATTTTTAACAATCTAAAAGGAAAAGGTCCTCTGGATTTAGAAAAGATCAAATGAGGCTCCTCTCCAGGGTAGAACTGGGAGGAGGCAACGTGCTCGGCCTGCTGGGCACCCACGCTGTGGGGCAGAGCCTGGGACCCTGTGTGTCACTCGCACCCGCCCCTACCTCATCACCTCTCTCTCTGGGGTATTAGAGACACAGTTCAAAATTAACAAAAGTTTTCCACAAAAATTAAAACAACCTCTATTGAAAGTTAAATACTGTAAATTCTGCGCTGACAATTGCTAGGGTTTTTATTTTCCCTTCACTAACATGTCAAGATTTCCATTATGTCGATGGCTCTACAACTGAAGATTTAGAGAAAAAATAGACCGGTATTTAACTGAATTCAAAAGAGATATTGGTGAGAACTTCCAAGAGCAAAGCGTGTCGTTAAGTGATGAAATAAAATTACCAAAGTTAAAAAAAAAAACTGGTCATTAAAAACCATGAGCAGAGATCTCTTCACATGAACCATGGAATCGATTTTCATCTGCGCCTACAGATAATTGGAAAGGAAGGGGTGGAACTTATGCACGATTAAATTTATAATATCACATTTTTATCCAAGATCAAATCCCATCCTGAGAAGAACCCTATAATTAAAACAGAAAAAAATAGCTACTTGATGTTTATTGCATAAAGGACTATCAAATTCTACAAATTTGCAAACCCTTTTAAAGACATGAAAATAACATCAAATTTGGACTTTTAAAGTCCTCGCGTGTCTCCAAACATTCACAAGATCTTCGGGAGGTCTGGAAGTGCTATTTATTCTACGTAGGCCAGGAGCAAGTTCGATTGGCTTAACGGTTGGATTGTGTTAACGGCTTGGACGGTAGTGATTTCGTCTTCTTACCAACCTCTCTTCCTTCCTTATCGATCGCTTTCCCTCTGAGTACTTCGGGAGCCGAAGGTGGCAAACGCGGGGCGTGCTATCTGATCTGTGGGGCAATGTTTACTTTGACCGAGTCGCACTGCGGGGTGCTGTAACTCACACCTTTCCTCCTGCCCCATGCGTTTTTCCGTTTCTTGGAGGCCGGTGCTGGCCGCAGCTGCTCACCGGCTCCGCAGCAGGCACCAGGGGCTGCCGTGTTAATTAGCTCACTGCCTTTACGGTGGGAGAAGGTTCCGCTGCTGAGAGCCGCCGCGTATTTACGAGATGCATTAACATATCACTTGCAGGGACAAAAGGAGGAGAGAAAGCAGAGGGACAGGAGACAGAAATGGGTTCCAAATCATGCTCGCGATGATTGCTTGGTCTAGAGGCAGAGGCACTCAGCGTTGGAAGAACTTGACAGTTTGCTCCAGCTTCAGCCAACCTCGTGAGGAAGAGGAGCCCCACGTCAACAGGAAGCTGGAAAAAAAATATAATAAAGAAGACTGAGGGGAAAAGCAAGCTAGCTCTGCTTTTTGTTTTTAGATGAGTTACAAAGTCTGTACATCTATAATTGTGTATTATTAGGGAAACAATAGAGCAAGATTGATCCAAAACGTACTAAATGTCTTCCTCGCTTACACAAATCCCTTTGGAAATGGAAACCCCAAAAAATCACTCATAGGAAGATTTAGTGAAGGACATACTTGCATCTTGGAAAAGAATAGATTGGCTACGCTGTGATCTGGCATTTGAATCTGTAAAAAAATTGCTGCTCGGTGCATCTAAGTGTTTCATTAACATTTCCCCCCCACAGGGAGTCAGAATTAAGTGATCCATGATGTTGCCCCATTGCTACAAAAAAAAAAAAAAAAACCTGGAAGGGGGACCTTCCAAAGCAGGGTAGTTTGTTTGCTGAATTTCAGTTAAGTTTGGTTAAAAATGAAATCTAGGAAAGGCTGAGATTTTTTTTTTTTAAGTTTAGAAAATGCCTCTGTAGAGGCAAAATATGTCGAAGAAATATCTTGTAAGCAAAAAAAAATCAGTCTCTTGGCATAGTTAGTAGAGCCTGTTGCAAAGCAAAAGTGTTATTTTCTTTTAATTTCATATTGCTATATAACTCAAAACTGATACAGTCAATTCTCCTTATCTGTGAGTTCTACACTCATGGCTTTAATAAATCAGGGATCAAAAATGTTTGGAAAACAAAGTCGCACTAGTATAGAACAAGCCCTCTTCTTGTCATTATTCTCCAAACAGTGCGATACAATTATTATTTGCATAGCATTTGCATTGTAAGAGATACTGTAAGTAATGCAGAGATACTCTAAAATATTCAGGAGGACGCATACACGAGATGCTATTTTAAGGAAAGGACTTGTGCATTCTTTGATTTTAGCAACCTTGGGGTTTCTGCAACCCACTCCAAAGCACATCCAGTGACGATCATATTTGGATATAATACTTTCAATGAGTTTGTTAAGGGAGGTTATGATTTAGAAAAAGAAACAACACGCTCTCCTATTTTACTTCCCCCCATATGTAAACCATCTCTCTGGTGCCCAGCTGCTCAAGAGAGTGTCCCATGGGTGTGACTAGGGTGACAAAGGACCACTGGGTCTCCATCAAGACCCTGAGCATCACTGGAACCTGTTAGAGATGAAAATCCGTAGTCACATCCCAACCCTACTGAAGCAGAGACTCTTCAGGGGAAGTCTCGCATCCTGGATTTTTGTGACCCATATATGTGACTGGGACTAAAGCTGGAGATCTGCTGCTACAGAATGAATCAAAAGAGGAAGGAGAAGGAAATAGAGAATGACTATCTCATTACTGACAGCAGGCATCGAGTTGAGCAGTAGGATGATAGACCCAAAAGAATTTTCCCAATGTCTCATTGAACATATGCTTAGTCACATGACTAGAACAACTGACTTTTTATTAGGAAACAAACAAAAGATCTCTCCCATCTTAAGCGAGAGATAGTAGAAAGAGTAAGCCAGGCACAAGAGAGGAAGTATGTCCACACCCCGGGATGACAATGCTGGTACTTCTGAGGAAGATCACAAGTGCTGAGGGCCACGTGCTCTTATTTCCAAGGTCATCTTGCTACCTGAGGGGACAACACTACAGTTGGCATAGACAGTTGTGTCCAAGAAGAGAGTCTCATTGTGTTCCTGGATGCCCCCTGTTTTCCAAGGATCCTGACACAGAATTAAAAGCCAAAGGGCCTCCAATGGGGTCCATCATGTCAGAGAATAAAGTGATCCCAGAAGTGAAGCCACGGGGTGGCAGATGGGATATGGCATTTGCTCACAAGGATCTGTAGTGTCCATAAGGCCAAGGCCAGGATGAGTCCCTGGGGAAGGTCTCAGCCCCTGACCTTGGTCCAGGATAAAAGGTCTCTGGTCTTAAGTCCTGCATGTTAGTGGGCATTTTGAGTTATAAAACACCCAGCCACATACATTAAACAAGGAATCAAAGTAAAACAATCAGAATGAAACCACATGCAATCGTTCTTAACAGTAACATGTACAACCAAGCATGTGACTTACATTATATGAAATAGAGGAATGAAACACTGGACCACATGAATGCACCTAATTCTTCCAAGGACACAGTCCCAGGGTCAAAGTAGACCAGATGCCTGTGTGAGGGGTTCTGTGAGACAAGGACACTTGGACATCTCCGCCCCTCGGAGTGTGACATCAGGGCTGAGACAGCGTCCTGAGTCCTGAATGTCCACTCTCAGGGCTAACGCTGTTGCGTACCGGGAGTACAACTCATAGGATTGGGCCAAAGCCTCAGAATGAGATTCCTGCTTTCCCCCATGGTGAGAGTAGAGGTCAGGAATAAACGCCCCTGCTGATGCCAGAGAGGGGACCACTTTACCAGAGGGAGACTCTGAGCAAAGGACACATTTTGTGTGTAAAACCTTCCCTTCAGCAAGAATACAAAGAATGTTCCTAGAAGGACTGAGTGTCCATTTTCTTGTTTCTCTTCGTGCTCTCATTCAGGACCTCAGGGCAGCTCAGAAACAAGCTCCTTACTCACAACAGATGTGTGATGAGTGGAGACAGGACTTCAGTGGGGTCACGGCAATGACGTTCTTTGCAACAATCCCAGATTACATCGTCTTTTCTCGATAGGACCAAAGGGGAAAATATCTTGGTGAAACACATTAATTTTGTCCACGAAACCACTTAGTGTTCAACAAATCAGCACAGGATGAAGAGAAAACACTTAAATAGTGAATAATGGTCTTGCAGGAAAAGGAAATTAATTTTCAAATGATAATATGGGTTTGAGTGGTTGTTTGCAATAAATATTAGTAAAACAAAGACAAATGTCTAATGTTAGTTTTTTAAAGACTAATGTTTTCATTTGAGAAAAATATAGTTTGCCTAAATCAAGAAATATTACATATGAAATATGCCCAAATTGTGACACTTCAATAAAAATAAAGAAAATTGAGATAAAGGAAAACTATTTGATTGTGATATTTTATGTGGATGTAATCACTGAACTCTTCCTATAGATACACTATTTAGCCTTCAAAGTATAGATTTAAATAAGGTAGTCTGAACCTGTTGGGTAGGGTGTATTTTCATTTTTTAAGATATAATATCTAAGAATTAAAAATTTGAAAGAAGAAAAATTTAAGATAAATTGTATAGAACAAAAGAGATGGTGATGATTATGAATATACCACATAAAAAATATTTATATGATGAAATTGATCTGTATAATAATTTCAGTTATACCAATCTTATTATTTTCAGTTCTCTGTTACAGCTTATGAATGTGGGAAAAACTGATGAATTATTTCCAAATCAAGTATTGTACATTTTTAGTGACAATTCTAGTTGCTATTCCTTTAACAGAGGAAATTTTCCCCAAATTAAAATAATTTTTTTTTTAGATAGGGTCCCACTTTGTAGTTCAGGCTAGCCCTTAGCTCAGCCTCAAACTCACAGCAATCCTCCTGAGTGCTGGGATTATAGGAGTGAGCTACCACCCCCAGCACTGTGGTGTGTGGTTCTGACGGCTGGTAGATGTGAGTCTCCATGCTCAGTACGGTTGTATGTGGTTACTGGGGATTGAACCCAGTCCCTGTGCCTGCAAGGCAGGTGCCAGAACCACTGAGCTAAATCCCCAGTCCTAAAATAATTTTTTTTAATCAAAAAACTCTTTCAAGAAAGATTACCTCATTTGATAATACTGTTAATAGAGAGAAAGTATGAAAATCTTTATTATGGTAATGTTAACTAATGATTTTGCATTTCAAACATTTCAAGTATTTAAACATCCATGAATTAAGTATGTAATTTATTAGTTATCCCAGTAGCACCAAGCATCCATAGACCCTTCAGCACTATTTAATCATAAATTTATATAACTTATTTTGCTAGCTTTTTAGACCTATAAAAGCCATACTATAAAAAAAAATATTTTTCAGTTTTGTCATTATTAAGGTTTATTTGCCAAGGTAAAAGAACACAGCACATTTTTAAACATATTAGTTTCATTTACAACTTTTAAATATACTTATTTCCTGGTAGTCTTGCCACAAGCCCTATCAATGCTAATAGCAATCTGGCCAGGACCTCGCCAAGAATGGAAAACAACAGATCGTAAAATTTTTAGTCAGAGATGTCACTGGCAGATAGCACGGTACCGTCAGCCCTCGGGTACACTGAACACTCCTCATGCCGGCTGGAAGGTGCCAAGAACCAGCCTGAGAACCCGGTGACCACTTCCTCCAAATCCCATCGCCTTGGAAACCTCTCCACTCCCTTTCCCAAACTAAGTTCCCTTGCTGCTCTCTTGGAAAGCAGTAGAAGTGAATCTAAATGACCGAGAAAAGGCTACTAAGAGCCAGAGGAAAACTGTTGACATGAGTTATTAAAACGTAGGAATCAGGGGCCGGGGAATTAGCTCAGTGGTTCCGGCGCCTGTCTTGCAAGCGCAAGGGCCCGGGTTCGATTCCCCGGTAACCACATAACAACACTGGGTGTGGAGACTCACACCCAGCAGCAACCAGTACCACACACCACAGTGCCGGGCATGGTGGCTCACGCCTGTAATCCCAGCACTCGGGAGGCAGAGGCAGGAGGATTGTGATGTGAGTTTGAGGCTGAGCTCAGGGCCAGCCTGAACCACAAAGCGAGACCCTGTCTCAAAAAAACCTAAAAAAATAAAATAAAATAAAAAATAAAACGTGGGAATCAGACAAGGAGTTAACTTGATCGTTTCAAAAGTGTTTTCCACCAGCACTGTCCTTACTAAGTGCTATTAAGAAATGTTGGGTCAGAGTTGGCGTGTGCTGAACATCCACATGGCGTAAGTAACACGTGTGTAATTGCAGGCAGGTGGGAGGTGCTCGGCATAACCAATGGGCACTGACAGTCAGGCATCCTCATGATGGATAAAGGCAGCAGGACATGATCATAGAATTGGTCACAGGGTCTCAGTCTTCAGGCTCCATTGGACAACTCTGTTTCAAGCACCCAGAGATGTTTACCTTTGACCAGACAGGTCTATTCATACAGGAACAAAACATCGGTCCGAACAATGAATTGACTGAGCTTCTAAATTGCAATTGTTTTTCTTACCACTGTCAGTATATCTTCCTCTCTCACCTGCTGGACAGAGGAATGAAGGACTTTTGCTAACAGTTCTGGAATGTTTAAGCACCACCTCCTAAACTCTTACCCAGCATGGTGGAGCATCACTAATGAATTTGTGAATTCAGCCAGGTAAATTGCAAATTGATAGATTACATTAAAAATAAATACCATAAGATCTTTTGCATCTTAATGTTTTGGGCTCACATGTCTATCTGTTACCCTATCTCTAGCATAACAGAGCACTCTTAAATATCGTTTAAGTCTAACAAGAGGGGAAAATGTACAATTGGGTGAAGACAACAGATAAAAACTTCTCTGAACTGCAGAAAAATCTACTCAAAAAATTTACTTAAAAAAAACTTACACTGCCAAACCAATGCTTTTGCAATGCAATCTTAAATAGAACTTTTAGCCTAATTTGCTCATTCCAAGGCCTCATATTTAATAAGCAAATGTGTTGACAGGATATCGCTCTCATCTTTTTCCTCTCTTTCTTCCCTTCACAGCCTGGAAATGTTTAGAAAGCTAGTTGAAGTAATAAACAAACAAACAACTAAAGGCAGTCATCTTCATTTTTAGTACTAAAAAATTTAAACCCTGAACTTTAAACACAAAAGAAATCAAAGTGAATAAAAACAGACCGTGTAGTCGGGCTGATTAATAAACAGCTTAGTGCATAATGAGGAAAGAATTGCACGAATCAAATCCTCAAGATAGTCCAGAGTGTATTCTTTCAATTTTACAATGGGCCCTTGAAACAACAACATATGTGATCATTAACATGGCTTATTATGAAAACAGCATCCAAATGAGTTTCAGCATTTGCTTTTTTAAGAACTTCAACCACAAGGCTAAATGATGGTGTGGGAAGAGCTGGCGACTTTGATGTAATAATAATGTTTATCTGGTTTTCTTTCGTTTAGAAATATTTTAAGAACCATAACTATATCGAGAAACTAGATTTGAGGAAGAGAATTTGAAAGAAGTAGAAAATCAGGATTATATTGTGTTAATGCTACATATTAAAATCCTAAAGTGCAGAGTCCTGAAAGATCCTAATTAAACCTTTGCAAATTACAGTTTCTCTGGAGGAGGCAAAGAGCAAGAAACAATTGATGTGATTTTTATAAACAGCTTTTTATAAAAAAAGCTGTGAGTAAATAAAAAACAGGACTCCATCTGGAAAATGGAACAATGGAAGAAGAACTGAAATAGGAAAATTCTGTCAAGAAAATCAATGAAAGCTGACTAGGAGATGTCCGTGACGAGGAGGAAGATTCAGTCCGTAACAAAGGGAGTAACTGCGCGGAAATAGGAAAGGAAGAAACAGTATATTCTGTGAATAGATCTAACACACACTCTTGGATGTCTGTGCCCTCTCCAAATTTGTGAATTGGAATTCTCTCCACAAGGAGATGCTATTAGGAAGTGCAACTTTGAGAGGTGACTGTATCATGAGAGAAGACCATCATTAGTAGGATCAGAACCCTCATGAAAGAGAACCTAGAAAATTCCCTTGGGACTTCCTAAGGCGAGGATGCAGAGAAAAGGTGGCATCTCTCACCAGGGGGTGGGGCCTCACCACTCACCACGTCTCCATTCCTTGCTCTTGGACTTCCCCATTGCAAGAGCTGTGAGAAATAAGCATCTGTTGTATGTAAACCACCAGGCTTACTGTATTTTACTATAGTTCCGCAAAGGAACCAGGATAGTCTGTTCAGCTTTACAAAATTTAGTTTTATACTGCAAGTGCTGCTTTCATTTTGCTGGACCTTTTCTTAGTTACAATAGAATTTCCTAAAAATAAGGTTTTCTACATCTACAGGAATCTATGAATTTGTACAGAGGTGCTGAATAAATGTTGCTTTATTAAAGGAGCAAAAACAACATCAGCAATACCAATCAGTATAACTGCAAAGGGAAATCTTTTAAATGAACCATCACCGCTTCCTTTCATGTATCTATTTATGACTTGGACAGAAGATATAAAGGTTACTCTGGCACGTCTGCATTTCCCACCAACTCATGCTTGCAAAGCTTGCTTCAAAGATTATCTCATCCATTGCCCTTAACAGGTCCAAGCACCCATGGAGGAACAGAAAATACTCATGATGTTCTCCCCTCATGACTCTTTCACCTCCCAAAGGAACAAGAAGGACCAAGGACCCTACAGTCAACTTTCTGGACACACTCCAGCTAGGGGAATGAGCACAGTAGGTTCCACTTCATGAAAGTTCCACCACTTTCCAAGAGCATCATAGGCTGAGGACCCAGTCTTTCTACAAAACAGTTTTGGTTTGGATGAGGAATATTGTAAGTAGGCACAAAGACTAAGAGAGCTTCTATCTGGGGAAAGAGACAGAAAGCCTTGAGGAATGGCATCTGAGGTTTGCTGGAATCTGATTTACCCTATGTACCTATTGTGCTATTAGATCTGGCTGTCATGCCAATACATTGTGCTGCCCATATCAAAATACTGAAGGGACAGGAAGAAACAGGAAAAGGGACATGGAACTGAGATTAATGAAAAAAAGTGTACTACTCCAACCATAAAGAAAGAAAGTGCACTTTCTCTAAGTTGCCCTTTTCCTACTTTTCTTTCTTCACCATGCTGATTTTCCAGATTTTATGTCTTCTGTCAGATTTTTAGAGAAGTCTTCTCTGACTCTCACCCTCTATAAGGGACCCTGCTATGTGCTGTACTGATCCACGTTCATCTGCAGCAAATAAAATCTCCTCTAGTCCTATGTTTCACAAGATCCCACAGAATCCCAGCCTCCTGGGGATTTTGTTTGATCATTACTGACCAAAACAAGCATCATAGTCGAACTTGAAATACCAGGGAAGACTAACACATGTAGGAATAGGCAATGACCTAACAACCCAGTTTGCTGGTTTACTAAGAACCTTTTGAGCTCTTGGGTTATTTGATCCAGTGTCTTCACAAAATGAGGAGGAAGTCATGGATAACCAGTAAGCGCTGCACTGCAGGAAAACTAAGAGGACAAGCTCACAGCACCGGAGTTTCCCTCTCACATCTCCTCCCTCAAGCTCCCTTTGACTATCCACAGACAGAGGAAAGCATCAGCCCTGCCCATGTCAGTGGAAATCAATGGATATTTTTATTAGTGCAAAGAGTTTTATGAGCCACAAATAACTCCCCATATTGTCACCTTGCTGAGTGAATGAAAGATGGAAATTGACTGTAGGAGCGAGCTTCACAAGTAGATGTTTTCTATCCTAAGAACTAGTGGAATAAATCTCTATATAAATCTCTGAGTAAATATGTGAGGATAATATTTTCACTTCAGTGATGGGCTCTTAAAAGAAACTAATACTTCAGAAATATGTTGCAATAGTAAATCTTTTTTGGTTTTGTTGTTGTTGTTGTTGTTTTGTTTTGTTTTGTTTTTGTTTTTTTTGAGACAGGGTCTCACTTTGTAGTTCAGGCTGGCCCTGAGCTCAGCCTCAAACTCACATCACAGCAATCCTCCTGCCTCTGCCTCCTGATACTGAATCCAGTTATACTTTTAGGTTCATTGTCAGTATTGACTTACCATAACATTTTTCCCCTCTCTTCTTTCTTACTGTCTGCACTTTATTTAGATATTGGCTTTTCATAGAATGGATGAATTTTGAGACCATACTTTTAAGAAAGTAAATCAAACACTAATATTTAAATACCACATTATTTCCCTGGTGAATAGTTTCTGGTGAGGGTGAATAAAGATCAAAATGTGTAATAGATACTGAAAATGGGAAGAAAATGTTCAAATGAGAAGGAAGAAAGTGGAGGAAAGAACAAGACAAAAAGAGAATAGCAAGAAAAATAAAAGCAAATCTTTTATAAATAAGGAAGAAACTAATACTTTGATGTAATGCTAATGTTTATCTGGTTTTCTTTCATTTAGTCCTCTTAGTGTTCCTGCAGCGCAGTGCTTACTGGTTATCCAGTAGGACTGAAGACAGAGGAGGAGAATAGGAAAAAGGAGAAGTAAGATATGTTATGCAGAGGCACCAATTCCCTGTGATGAAGGTGATCATTATGTACATCCAAGGTGGACCGGGCTACGGATTTAGTTCAGTGGTTCCTGCCCCTGCCTGGTAAGTGTAAGGTCCTGAGTTCAATCCCCGGTACCACATACCACATACCACAATGCCAGGCATGGTGGCTCACTCACATAATCCCAGCACTCAGGAGGCAGAGGCAGAAGGATTGCCAGGAGTTTGAGGTTAGCCTGGGCTACATAGTGAGTTCAAGGCCAGCCTAAACTACACAGCAAGACCTTGTCTCAAAAAGCTAAAAATAACTAAAAAAAAAAAGGACCAATAAAATTAATTTTAAAATAAATAAATGAATTTCTCCTCTGGAAAAGAATAAAGTAAGTAACACAATGGAGGGGAGAAGAAAAATAGGCAATAATCAAGACTGTCTGTCTGATTTACTTCACTTAACATTATGGTCTCAAGGTCCATCCATTTTCCTACAAATGACTCCAGTTTGTCCCTCTGTGACAGAGGGGTGCTCTGTTGTGTATAAATACCACATTCTCTCCATCCGTCCATCTGTTGATGGACACTGAGGCATCCAAGATTTAGTTATTGTGAATTGCACTGTTATAAACACAACTGTGCATTCATCACTGTGATATGATGTCGTTAACTCTTTCAAGAATATCCCTAGAAGGGGGGAATAACTCCAAAGAGAAATCTTGGTTTGTTTCTACTGCTACTTTAACTTGAGTGTGTGGAAGGAAACCAGCAAGACCTGAGTCTTACTGAAAACTTCCTAGAGGACTTTACAAAACTGGACCATATTTTCTTCATCTCAATATAAGTGGTGAAGAACCTGTCTCTGAATATTTTGCTTAGATGAGAACTTAATTTGAGTGAAGAAAACGAACTTGAAACCTGTAGGATTATGTATATTCAAGAAGATATTTATCGTCACCTTCCTAGACCGGTTGTCTATTTCTACAAAAGAATAATACCCTATTCAGAAAAAAATATTTTGCTACAATTTTCAACTTCTTTCATATGTGAGCAAGATTTTCACTGCTGCATACATTTCATGAGCAAGGAGAGAAATCATCTCATTTCAACTGTAAATGAGGTCCATATGCGTTCATCTGAGGTTCGAGTTATAACTGAGTATTTGCACAACAAAAACAAACACGGGTTTCACATTACATGAGTAAATTTTACTCTGCACTTTTAGTTTCAAAAATAAGATGTTTTATGCAAAAAATCAACCTCTGAAAGAATCAATACATGCATATAATCATCTTGCAATGTCTAGACCTGTATTTGAGCCTGATCATGTCACAATTCTAAAAAATATTTGTCAAAGTCTAATATGAAATTATATTATAGGAGATACTTGCATTATGTTTCTTTGGTTTATGACTTTTGAAGCTTTATTGTTCAACATAATCAATGTTTCCATATTGAAAACAACATCAATAAAAATAAATTTGCAAACTACCTAGATATAAAGTTCTCAAATATACATTGAAAACACTAACATCCACTTATTTAGCAGGAATTTATTTCTGCTATTATGAAAAGGAAATATTAACTACCTTTTTGCACAATAAAAATTATATTTTACATTTCTGAGATCTGAAAGTTATCCAACGCAATTTAAGAGGAAAAGCCTGAGGACCAGGGACTTAGCTCAGTGGTTCCAGCATCTGCCTGGCAAGTGTAAGGTCCCAAGTTTGATCCCTGGTAACTGCATTCCACAGTGGCCAGGTGTGGTGGCTCACACCTGTAATCCCAGGACTTAGGAGGCAGATGCAGGAGGACTGCTGTGAGTTTGAGGCTGGCCTGGGGTACAGAGTGAGGTCAGGGCCAACCTGAGCTACAAAAAAGCCAGACCTGTCTAAAAAAAAAAAAAAAAAAGATTAAGAGCCTGAGAAAGGGTATTTTTATCCACTGACTCAACATAGTTAGTGGCTTACGGAGTTATGGAAAGACTCGAAAAACAGCTTCAACAGGTACAACTCTGAGGAGCAACTTGGCTCAGCAAAGCAGCAGTTCCTCTCACCCTCCGTTAATAGCCAGTTCCAAACCCCACCCTCATCAGCACAGGAAGGAAACCTCATTTCCGCTTCCCATTTCTCTGCTTGTGTTCCTGATAAAACTGGGAAACCAGCTCGTTGGCTCTGACCTAGCACAGTGACTGCAGGGAAAACGCATCACCACCATGACTGTGTTTGCTGGAACAAACAACAGAGGAGCAGCTCTGCACTTTCCAAGTTTTCCTAAGTCCACCTGATGGTCAGAAGCTAAACTACAGGGATGTCTGGGAAATGTGCAGCCTGTCTGGCGTCTGCGGGTGCATCGGAGGATGGCTGGGTGTGAGAGCCACCCCGAGGCCAAGGCTCTGCCCAGCTCTGGTCTTCTTTCTACTGCACTCCGGAATGACCCTCATTTCTCCTCATACTGACAGCTGGATTTGTGTTTCTTTTTGATGCACAAGTGTGCTGAGACGGGGCTGTCCACTGGTCTTGGGTTTTGCTCCATTTTTGAGTGAGATATAAGCCTCTCTTACTGACCTTTTACCTTTATAAAGTAGTAGTGAAGCAGTGTGATTTTATTAAGTTTTATTGATTTTCTACTCGTGAAATGATCATCAAATGTGGGTATCAGTGTAATCTAGCTACATCTGACCTTAGCTTTTCCCTCTTTTCTTTAATGGAGAGAGTTTACCTGAAATCCAAGACATATGGTTTTTTGTGTTGTATGTTGGTGACGAATAAATACCACTAGAATATGTTCACTGTTCTCAGGTGCAAGTAGCTTCCCTTGCAGACCTGGACCTTACAGGACATGTTCCTTATTCAGCAAACATTTCCACGGACCCAGACTGTAGGTGACAGGGCACGTGAAGTATCCTCAGCTTTCTATTTCTCGCCTACATGGACTTCAAATCAAACTCTAGTAAGTTTTCAGTCATAATATTGGCTGGAGAATTAATAGTGGCTTATTTGCAAAACTGAGATTGAGGATTTCTGAAAATCTCTTTGACTTCCTTAAAGAAACATTTTAAACCTGCTTCACTGAGGTCTAATAGCATCAGTTAAAGTGACATTCAGTGTCTAAGAGCTCTTCCAGGTCTCCCAGCGTATACGAACTTTCTCCAAAATAACGTATTTTCCAGCCATCCTTTTTCAGTGTCTCCTGTGTTCAGTGAAAGTTGGATTTACAGTTCTTGCAAGAATGCAGAGATTCTGGAGTCAAACTCATTTATTTCCCAAGAGTCTCAAATACAATGGATCCTTGACTTACAAATTCAGTTCATTCCCAAAGGCTAGTTGTCAGTGAGCTTGGTCAGCTGTAAGCTCAGGCTCCTCCAGACCACCTTCAAAGTCTCTCTCACATTCACAGGTAGATCTCAGTGTGCTTAGAGAGACACTGGCCTGGGATTTCTCGATTAATCCCACACAGCAAAGGATGTTGTCATGTTCTTTCCAGAACCTTTTAAGACTTAAATCCACATCTGAGGGCCAGGGGTTTAGCTCAGTGGTTCCGGGGCCTGTCTTGCAAGTGCAAGGGCCTGGGGTTTGACGCCAGTAACCACATACAACAATACTTGGGCATGGAGACTCACACCCAGCGGCAATCAGCACCACATACCACAGTGCCGGGCATGGTGGCTTATGCCTATAATCCCAGCACTCGGGAGGGAGAGGCAGGAGGATTGCTGTGATGTGAGCTTGAGGCTGAGCTCAGGCCAGCCTGAACTACAAAGTGAGATGCTGTCTCAAAAAAAAAAAAAAAAAAAAAAAAAAAAAAAAAAAAAAAAAAAAAAAAAAAAAAAAAAAAAAAAAAAAAAAAAAAAACACCTGAGACTATCTGGAAGCACAAGCAGCCAATATTCAGGTCATAATTCAAAACTCTGTTTATAAGTTAAAACTAACATTCCGGTCATAACACAAGTTGTTCATGTGTCAGGCTGGTTGTAACTGTAGGTCAGAGTATATTTTGTAGTCAGATGGGTCTCTCCCCATTCAGTTTGCCTAAGCCATCAAACATCACAAATGGAAGACACAGAAGCAGAGAACATCAACAAGACATCTTGTTAAAGGACAAACTGAGAATAAATCATGAAGTCGCTGTCAATAGAAATTTAAAGCATGAAATTTTATTTTCTTTTTAATCTGTTGCTATAAAGTATCAGCCATTTTCAGAAACAGAGCGAATCTACACTTTAGTGTTGACTCTCACATTTCCCATTACAGACACCTCTCAAGTCTGTCCTGGAGCAAAAATAAATTTCCCTTTTTAAGCTTTTGATGATAAAAATCTCATCTGAAGGCTCATAAATGATCCTTTATTATCTATATTAATAATGAATAAATGTCTTTTGAATACTCCTGATCTTTCCCATTAATAGCACCAGATGTATTATAGATAACCTTTTGATTTAACAGCGCAAACTCTGAAACAATGTTAAACACTAAAGGACTGGGATTTGGAGTTACTGAGGTCAGAACTGCACATGTTTCTTTTGGCTCTGGGTCCCCTTCGGGACACTCCTACCTATCAATATTTCTTTTTCGAGGTGTGTGTGTGGGTGTGTGAATGAGTATGTCTATGAATGAGAGTATTCCAGCAACCAAATGCATAAATTTTTATCCTCTTCAGCCTTTTAATTTTCATACATTCCATATTCCTTCTCTTTTTTCTAGTGTGAGCTGAAGAAACTCAATGGTGACACAATACAAAGAACTCTACTAGGGGTTCCTACAGGAAGTCTCCAGTCTCACCTCCCCAGTAGGCGACACAGGCCTGAGAAAAAAATGCACTAAAAGCCAGAACTAAAAGAGAGATACTGGGATGCCCAC